>JAQGAO010004189.1:0-15624 GCA_034697705.1 Ommatoiulus sabulosus
GAAATACATTGTACGTGTCACAAATAAAATGATACATCATTGTACGATTTCACAGATCTGAAAGCCAACGTTTAATAAACAAATGTGTAGTAATTTTAAGTTGGCGAGAATTCGTTTTAATGAATGTTTATTTGTTTTCCAGTTGCAAACTCGTGAACTGCTGATATAGAGGGCAGCACTGAATATTTCATTTTAGTAATAATTTCGGTGATGAAATTCTTGTTTATCAGACAATGAATCGAATAATAAAATGTTACATGCCATAACTCCACACGTTTCTTGTTAATTTTTTCGTTATATTAATTACCAGTATGGTCACTCGACGCTTTGTTCAATGTCAAACTATATATGATCGAATGACTAACATCAGGCTTGATAATCCATTTATTTTTGAAAATGGGTTAATCCGGATAATTCCTAAAATGCAACACAAACTAAAAACATTTTTACAGTAATACCTGAAAAAGTGACCACCTGTATATGGTGACCACTTTTTAGTGTTTTGTTTTTCTAGTGTGCAGTTCCATCAAAAAAATTTTCTATATAATGACCACCTGTCTATTGTGTACAGTGACCAGTGCGTGTTGCCTTTTTTGCAATTTTTACATTGCCAATGTACCTTATAAAGTGACCAGATAACGGATAAGTCACCTTACATCCTGCATTAACCCTAGTGGCTCCCAAGTAATTCAGCCAATTATGTTATTTAGATCGAAAAAAATCACCGAAGACATGATCGTAAGAAGCAAAAAGCATTTAAAACGAAGAAAACTTGATAATTTTTTCTGTAAAAAACAAAAAAAAAAATGTGTAATAGGGCAATAAATATACTGTAATACACATGGACATGATGATTCTATACTTTTTTGGTTTTGTGGTTTTTTTACTAAATGAATTACAGTCTACATGTACAAGTACAGCGTGCATGTTCCTTTTTATTTAATTCAGACATTCTTTATATAGTGACCACCTGTATACAGTGACCAACACTGCATTTTTTTTGGTGGTCACTCTCTACAGGTTTTACTGTATTAAAATTATAGCTTTAAAACATTAATTCTCACACTTTCTAAAATTGAAATGCATAGTAGAAAAATGGTTCCATTAATTTTTGTTAAGTAAAATCATGTCGTGTACTTACAGCAGTGGAACTAGATGATCCAATCAACTGTTATTAAACATGGATGATTGCATCAATTTTTATATCCCGTTTGGAAAATTGGACAACATTTTAGGAAAATAAATATCGAGGAAAAATTGCTAGGAGGTTAGGAAAACTATTTTTTAAATATTTAACATTATTTCTTTGATTTATTTGGTTCAATAAGGGCCATTTTTACTAGTTTTTCTTGATCTTCATGGTTTTTCATTGCTGTCATATCCCATGTTGCTTTTAACCATTACAGGGCATTTAAATTGCCCAAAGAATTTATTTGATAAATTTAAGCTGCTTTTTATTTTACCTGACAAGTATTTTGATAACATTTATTTCTGATTATTTTCATAAAAACTATTATGTAGGCTACTTCTTAATTTTTATAATGAAGAATTATTAAGAAATTAATAATTATTAAACAATGAAGAAATTAAGAGCAATTAACAAAAATTTTCTGTTTATATGCATGATGACACCAACCTATTTTAGCACATTGGTGGTGTCTTTCAAAACTCGATTTTACCAGTTTTACCATACACTGCATATGCCTATGAGCTAATTCAACCAAGAAAGGCATTTAGATAAGATAAGCCTTGGATGTCTAAATTTGGCGGAGCTTTAGACAGATATCAGAGAGCAAAAAAAGACACGTGCACACACATACTCGCGCCTTGAAAAGGTTCAAATGCCTATTTTTGTAACTGAACGCATTTTGACAGTTTGGAGAAGTAATTAAGGGGATTAAATAAGAATAACACAATATTCAAATTTATTTTAAAATAAATACTAGGAAATCATCATGCAAATTTATGTTAATGATTTTTTTAATGTTTTTTAGAAATAGAAACGCTAATACCAGCCACCGCTTAAAAGATCTACTCGAGGAATCATTATCTAAATAATTATAATTGTTTAATTTTTAAACAATAAGGGTACTCGAAAAGAATCGTTACGAATTTTATTTTGGTCGTCGGAAAATCCTGTGTGCAAAATCGACACCAATGGACTTTATGCATTAGGCTACCGCCTTCGGGTAATTTTTGCCAATGAAATGAATGAAATGTCACGTGATACATGCATGCTGACGAAATCCGCATTAAGGTCCATTGGCTCGAAGTTATCGCTGCTATGAAACCAATTAATCATTAATGCATTCATTTGGTACAAGTGACTTGACGACTTTATGAAAGTGCAATTTGTGTAGCTAATATCTGAGTTCCGCTAATGTATTTAACTAAATAAACGTAAAATTTGCATGTACTTTAATTTTTAATAAAATATGTTGTATTGAAATGCAAGCAAACAATTTGTTTAAATCTTTATGAATATCTGACATGTGCGAATATTTGGATGGATTGTTACATTGCAATTCTTATACAAGTGGAATCTGAAAAATAAAAGAAAAATATTACCCTTTGGTGTGGGCTTGCAAGTACAAAAAGCACAGCGTAAACCTCCTACTACTTGAGTGAGGCCATGTGAGGAGTAAAATAACGAGCAAAAACATTAACACAAATAAGTAAGTATTAATGAAAATTATATATGCTAACAAAATTAACAAATTGTCTAACTTTGAATCAAATTAAAACACTGCTGTTTGCCAATTAAAAATTTCCATATACATGTGCATAAATTTTAAATTGACATTGCACATTTAAAATCTTTGTAAAAAATTATCTACTATATTGGCAAAATATGGTTCCAATCAAATTTTGCAAAATGTTTATATTTTACATTTTTTTTAACAATTTGCATTGTTTCATCAAATGTGTATTTACATCTGTTTAACGTGGTATGACTATGAAGTGTCTGGTGAAACAATTTTAAACAATCTGTACGAAAAATATTCATTTAAATTTATCTTTCTTATATTCAATCAATAGATTTCTTAATGATTTTTCAATTAACAGTTCATGAGTTTATTTAAAATTTGACATGCCCTCAAGTCTTTAAGAAAGTATGTCTCAAGGACTTTACACAAATTAATCATTGATCATTTTGAACAGGGCTGATTTTGAAGCAATCATCTAAATTACATTAGCAGAAGCTTTAGTGATTTAAACTTGTAAACAGAATGGTTTACATAAGTCACCACATAAGACAATGTGTTGGTTAGAGTTAATGGATTTCAGCTACTCCAGGAAAGCATTGTTGCTATTGTTATCATTATACATGCTGGGATAGCAGCCGATAAGTGTGAAAGGGATGTCACATTCAACATTAATTTTTATCCACTCACACTTATGGATGGAGATAATCGTGCAGCTCTTGATGTAGAGGGCACTCGCCAAATAAACAGCAACTCCACCATGAATACCATTTTGCCTGTCAGCCCTATAGAGAATATAGCCTGGAATGTGGAGCTCAGCATCTGGTGCCGCAGCGTCCAACCACGTTTCTGTAAGGACTGCAATGTCAGCTTTACAGTAGGTGATGGTGGAACGAATCTCGTCGAACTTGTTCAAGCAGCTTCTGACATTTGCCTGCAGAATAGTGACGGACTTGAGATACAGCTGCACGCACTAGGGGGCTAAAGGAGCCGACTTTCCCCCTGCTGCCTTATGTTTTTTGGTTGAGAATCTCAATGATAATCATCCGATTTGGAACAACGTTGAAATGGTTTAATGAGAGCGCCATCCGGTAAGCGATTGACATCAAGAAGAGTGTTCAGGTTGCTCTCGTCCACTTCCACACAGAAAAACGAATAAGTATTAAACTTTGTATTGATCTTCCTGACATTGGCATCCACACCTATAGATGCCTGGATAAAGTCAGCAACAGCCTTCACACTGGTCTCGGGGCCCAGTCGAGATAGAAACGCCCTCTTTACACTAGCAAACCTTGGGGATACGACACAAAGAACATGGCCTCCCAATTGTCTACCTTGCACTGAGAGTGGGTCCGCATCAGCAGAAGCAGCCACAGGCTTAGGAGCAGTGGTGATCTGTTGTGCAAGATCAGGCTCAGTTCACGGAGAAACGTTGCGACGCTTCCGGTTGTGTTTGGTTACCATGGAGAACGTATCTTTTGACACATCCATTTGATGTCATGGTTAATCGTCCACAGGCACATCACCCAGTGGTATCGTTTCGGTTGAAATAACTTCAGGCAACTCAAGATGTGGTAGTTCCTCATCGACAGACACATCATCATCCTGGGGTTTCGTCTCGCTAGAAGTAGCACCAGTCGTCTCAGGAAGCCCAGTTGCTGCGGTCATCTGGGGCCGGACAGCTGTCGCCACACCCTTGGTGGGCGTATTCATAACATTGGGTGACCCAGGTTTATGGCAATCAGGAGCAGCAACATCCATGACCGGCTTCAGGCACTCCTCGAGATCAGATGTGATCTTCACCCGGATATCATCCAACAGTGCATCTGCAGCCAAGGAAAGTTGGACCTTTAGTAAAGCAATGACATCATCAACGAAGCTGAAGACTCGTGCATCATTGCTTTGGGCGTGAGATGCTTGGGTATCCCGCACTGACATTGTGCAGCCTGCGCAGGCTGAACAGCACCATTTAACATCCACTTTTTCCTTTTTCCTAACAACTTTAGCTACGTATTCCAGCATATTAATACAGGGAGCATGAAATGCCCGGTGGCATCCATCACACACAACAGCAGCATCCACTTCGACAGTGCTATTGCAGAGATACATTAAATTCGGGGTATCACTTGGGGCATCACCGATCGTCATGGTTGCAACGACAGATGCCAGAGTCAAAATCGAGTGGTTACCAGTGGTTCCCACTCCAGGAAACAGTAGAATGCAAAAAAACGTCGTTCAAATAATAGCGCAAGCGCTCGTGAGGTTAAAATGCAAAAAAACCATCAGAATACCAAAGGTTGAGTGGTTTCCACTGCAGAGGCGCAGGTAGACTCACATTTATAGTCCAAAAAAGCGCGAGATCCATATGCAAACAATCGCGGCAAGAAAACAAAAAATCGCGGAGTGCGCCATGTGCGACTTGTACGCTCTTGCTTTACAGTACCCCTGTATGCTTATGATCGTCCGTTAGCCGCCAAGCTACTAGCATTTAATTAACGAAATAAATGTAGAAAATGGTCACGAAACGCGATAAAAACCTCAGTCGCATTTAGGCCTAACGATAGCGTGCTCCACACATGGGCGCCAGAAAATGGCAAATTCGACTATATTGTAAGTTATTTTAAAGTTATAATCGGCTATATTTAAGATCGTTTGTTAGCCGCTATGCTACTTACATTTTGATAGCCAAAATAATGTAGATCAACGTGACGAAATGCGAAGAAAACACAATAAATGCGGAGCGATAAAAAAGCGCGACCGACCTACTTGACCTCTTATCGTATTGTCTTATCGTATGCACTCTAACAAAGATGCCCGGCATGTTATTTACATTGCCTGCAGCAACCGCAAATCTGGCCACAAGATCTTATGTGTGTCCGCTGGAGTCTCATACACAGTAAATAAAATGCATATCAGCCAGTTCTTGATTTAAGTATGCATCCATTTCGATGCCACAACTCAAGTAACCCATTAAATGTTCCATGTACCAGCTACACATTTGGCCTTGAAACTATTTAATAGTTACCTTTGGACCCTAGGTTCTATAAGGAAAAATGTTTACCTTCCCAGGTAACCAGAAAACGTTGGACCAATGATGGCCAATTCTTGGCATGCCGGATGAATAGTTGTTGGTCCAAGGTTGGCAACCAACGTTGGACCAACTTGGAAAATGTCTTCCGGGCTTGTGTTGAGCCAACTATAAGGGCCAATGTTGGCCCAACTGGTTGGGGCAATGTTGTACCAACATTGGCATTCAACTACCAGCCAATGGTTGAATGGTTAGCAAGCCAACAACATCCCAATGTTGGGCCAATGTTGGCTTACCAACAATTCAACCATTGGAACATGGTTGGCTTCAAACATTGGCCCAACTTCAAAAATGTCTTCCGGCCCATTGTTGGCCCAACTACGTGGGCCAATGTTGGCCCAATTTATTAGGGAATTGTTGGACCAACATTGGCATTTAACCACCAGCCGATGGTTGAATGGTTGGCAAGCCAACATCATACTAAAGTTGGGCCAACTGATTGGGCCAATATTGGGCCTGAAGACATTTATAACATTTGACCAACATTAGCAACCAACAACCAGCCAATAGTTGGCAAGCCAATATTAAACCAACATTGGCCCAACAGGTTGGGCCAATGTTGTGCCAGAAGTCTTTTTAACATTGGACCAATATCGGCAACCAACAAATAGCCAATGGTTGGCAAACCAATATTTTACCCAATGTTGCTAATTCAATAGCTTTAAATAATTCTTGATTCCATCAGTCCACAAAGCAATACATATAACCTAAAAATGCTATAAAAATTAAATAATAACCACTGAATTTTTTAATTTAAATATGTGAAACTTTATTTAAAAAATATACAATACTATATGAGAAAAATACAAATAATCATTGTAATGTTGGTTCCTTGTCCATTTGATGTAAGAGTTGAATGCAATTTACTAGAAAAAAGCAAGAAAACAATATAGTTAAGATAAATCTAGTGATGACATCTTGGATACGAATTCATGATCAAAAACGAGTTTATTTTATATCTAACATGAAATGAATATTTTAAGATTATAAACATGCAAAAATTTCCACGTTTTTTGAGTAAAAACTTGCAAAATTCTCCACGTTTTTAGGGCGCCAATTTGCAAAATACTTCACGTTTTCCGATTACAATTAAACTTGCAACATTTTTTCCAATTTCCGAGTGCAAACTTGAACATTTCAACGTTTTTTGAGTTATAATATAAGGAATATAGCTTATATAGTATCGGAAAACATTGAAGTGTCGCAAGTTTGAATTCGGAAAACGTTGCAAGTATAATTGTACTCGGAAAACGTGATGTATTTTGCAAATTAGCGCTATAAAAACGTGAAGAATTTTGCAAGTTTGTACTCGGAAAACATCGAAATTTTTGCGTGTTTATACTTTTTTGAACGTTCATGCCAATTTTTCCACGTCTTTTAAGTAAAAACTGGCAAATTTTCCATGATTTTCAAGTATAAACGTTTTTCGAGTATCAGCATAAACATGCCACGTTTTCCGAGTATAAAAAGTCAAAACTTGCCACGTTTTCCGAGTATCCAAAATTCTCCATGTTTTCTAAGTATCGATCAGTATAACCATGCTAAACTTTCCCCGTTTTCCAAGTGCAAACTTGCAAAATTCTCCACATGTTTTCAGATTAACGATCTGTTGGTGAAATACTAGATGTGTCCATTGTAAGTATTAAGACAACAGTCTTCTCCCCCCTCAAAAATAAACAATGTTTGTGTGAATCATTTAAATTAAATGCTTTTTTGCTCGTAATGCCTCAATTGCCTTACAGTGCATATATGCTGCATCAGAACACTGATCACGACAGCAATGTTGCGAATTTGCATATACTGTAATTTACAGATCACAGGCATGTGAAGGCAAGGTTGTATGTATAGTGGTTTGAAAATATTATGCAGTTGCATATAAAAAATTAATTTCATATTACCTTTTCTTGACTATATAGTTGCATTCAGTAATTGACAGATATATCACTGGAAGGCCTGTGTAGGTAAGATTTTGACGAATATATTTTAGGCCATTTAAACGGGGTAATCCAAGGGTTGATCAGCACCTTGAACAGTCAGATTTAGCAAAATTCCCAAGTGAGTCTGGATGCTGTATCACTCCTCATCGTCATTTGTAAGATACAGCAATTTTCGAGCTCCAAACTGCACGCACAGCCTGCCTGTTAAGCCGAACAATATAAACTGGCACAAGATTCCTGGTTAACAAATGGGTGGTGTAGGTACCCTGTAAAATAATTAACATTGTTAATGAGTGGAAGTACTACTGAAAATAATAATTTGAACATGAGAGATTGATGAAGCGAAATGGGCATTTTAAAGTTTGCAATAATAATTTCGATATTTAAAATTCATTGCAGCAAACTAATTTACTTCTGTTGAGAAATACTGACTTTGAAATGAAGGATATTGTAAAGGCTGGTTATCAAATAAGGCATTTAACATCTTAAAACATTTTGATTAGTACTTTAAATTATGATACAGTTTAACTTAGTATGGTGAACTTAAAGGGATCTTGCAAATATGAAAACATTCATTTTTTTAGATATAAGAAAAGTAATGGAAAATTGATAACCAGGGCATAGATCGACTCTTATTAACGTGTTTAGCAAATATGACTTCTTGCAATGCAAAGATTTACATGCGAATAATATTAGGCTACATAAATCTAATATCCACAAGAGATTTCATAAATTTGTGTACACATCTTTCCCAATAGATCAGAAGATTACTTTCAAAATTGTAATTCTAGACAGCTTACATTAGAATGTCGCAATTACAATTTGTTTACGTTTTTTAAGTAATAATAGTTTTTACCAACATGGGCTCAAGAAACACCAGAGACTCAACACTTTTAAAATAAATATAAAACATATGAATAAACAAATAGTCCCACCCAGACAATTTACAAGCACCAACAGTTACTCCCAGTTTAAAAGTAGCTGAAAATAAGAATCGAAGTTCAGGTTTTTCATACTTAACTATTCCGTTTATTTCTGAATGCAAACTTGAAAAATTCTTCACGTTTTCAAAGTATAAACATTCAAAATGTCCCCTCATTTTTCGAGTACATGCAACTTTTTAACATTTTCCATGTTTTCCGAGAACAAGCATGCAAAAATTGCCAGGTTTTCCGAGTTGTAAACATTCAAAATATAGGCCTACCACGTTTTCAGAGTGTTAACTGGCAAAATTCTTCGTTTTCCGAGTATCCAAAATTTTTCAAGTTTTCTAAGTATCTATCAGTATAACCATGCAAAATTTTCCACATTTTCCGAGTGCTAACTTGCCAAATTCTCCACATATAAGTTTTAGAAGTTTAATCATGCAGAAATTGCCCCGTTTTTCAAGAATAAACATGCACATTCTCCACGTTTTCTGAGTGCAAACTTGCCAAATTCTTGCATTTTCCACGTATTCCTGATGAAAACTTACAAAATACTACACTAAAACTTCGTTTATTCTAATTAACAAACACTGATCTATACATATACATTTATAATAAAAAAAAAAACTTACCATGGTCTATCCAATACTTTTTAACTTGCATGTAAGTTAAAATGCGTACTGTATCCATCCTAAAGCAGCAGTAGCTTGGGCAATCACTTGCATTGTTCCAAAGGCCTAACTGGCAATCTATTTTGGTGACCAATGCCTCTGGCAATGGTCCCCAAACTCTGTATCCTGTTGGCCTAGATACAGCCAACTTCTCTCTTCTTTTGGTACTCTATAAGCAATCCTTAACTCTGTGGAATGTTGGAACGTCCTCTTTAAAAAATTAGTTTAAAATAATAGACCATGCATTTCTTTTACGCAATTAATTATACGTTGTTTCAGTGCCCCTGCACCTTTTTCAGGTGCACATGTCTACAAATCCAAAAATGAAAGTACATGAAAATATACTGTAGTTACAATTAAATTCCATGATCAAGTTCTTCGTTTATAAATTTATGGTTCGCAGCTGGAGTATTTTACGCAAAAGTCTCTTCCATTTAACTCACAGTTTACATAAAGTGCAATACATAAAAATAGCCTTGAAAAAAAAATCGAAATAAAATTTATATCCATATACATGTAGTTTTTGGCGCAACCGGCCACTCGACGGTCTCGACCTGTCCTGTGTAGTCAGTATTAATCTCATGTTATGGCATTTTGTATCCCTTTACAATGCGTGTAAAATACACCAGTTCAGCGTGGCGCAATTGTGCAAATGTTCGATATTTTGTTAATTTGTTCTCAAAATATGTGGAAAATTTTGTAAATTTGTCCTCGAAAAGTGTTGAACATTTTGTAAATTTGTCTTCAGAAAATATTAAACATTCAGAAAATTTGTCTTCAAAAAATCTTAAAAATGTTCTTGGAAAAGGTTTAATTTTATTTAATTATGGTTGTATATTTTGTAAATTTGTTTTTGGAAAATGTTAAAAATTTTGGAAAGTTAAAAAACTACTTGAAATAAAGTTAGCATTGTAATTCATTTAATCAAGCATTCAGAATAAAACAATTACTCTCGGATACCCACAGTAGATAGATTTGACCATGTGTGCACATGTATACAATATGGTACAATTCAAACAATTGAAAGATTATCTTTTATTCCATTCAAATTTAGAGATCCTATTGTTTTCGTCAACCCCATTAACGCAATTAAAGGGAAATGGTTGATAGAAATAATAGGGGTACTCCGACGTACAAAATCGTAACGAATTGTACTTCAGAATAGTTTGAAGTCACATGTACAAAAAAATGTGCAATCCTCGAGTGAATCAACGTGTCCTTTTTTCCCGGGTGACTTAACTATACCAAAGAACGATTCGTAAAGCTCTTGTCTGAGTACTCTTTCTTCGTACGATGTACGATTAATCTTTCCGAGGCGAAGTTAACGTTCGTGGCAAGGTCGTCAGGGCGGACTCGGGTCCTTAAAATCCTGGAAATGGCCTGAGAATTTTATTTTTGCGTTAGGAAAGCTATAGCCTATATACGTATAAGTGCAATCTTCAAAAATTAATGACCCTTATAGCATTAACGACGCACTGTACGTAATGCGTTTCTTAGGTCAGATATGAATTTAAGATTCGACAAATCTTAAAAATCGCAATATTATAGGCCTATAAAGCTGGTCATACACGAGGCAAATTATCTCTGAAAACATGGCACGTTCAAAAAGTTCTGTTTTTTTGAATGTGAATTCTAATGTGAAAAACTAAAAAATGCTCAGAAATATATATGCGCTTGACTTTTCGGATCCTCCTAAAATTGGTAAGTTTCCAGCTATAATTTGCCTCGTGTATGACCAGCTTTATGGTATTTTATGCAAAGTTAATTGAAGATGAGTAAATTTAAAAATTAACGCATTATTTGAACGTAATAGACCAAAGAAACGTGCATGTATTAGAATTTTTTTTTTCAAAAACGAAAGTCGGCTAAATTGTAGTTTAGCAACATTCTTGGAAATCGGTAACTGGACGAAATCGGTGACGATAATTGAATGTATTGTGAAAGTACTCAATTAGATTAAGGGCGGATGAAAGATGGTAAGTCCGAATGTTTATCCGTTGCAAAAATACGATAATTTTAAATTGCAAAAGAATGCAATTGCCGATATGCTTAAACCTTGGCTACAGCGTTCCAAAATGGCGAATGAGGCGAAATGATTGAGATTCTGAAAGGCCGTTTGTTACGGCGATGCTGATTGGTTGCCTGGAAAATTGTAAAACAAGTGCACTTTTTCAAATTAAAAGAACAATTTTACACAGCGTTCTATTTATCCTGATAAACATGCGTTTGCTGGAACTACGCTTTTTGTGTACAAATTCTTCGAAACTTCTGGAAAAGTTGCGTTTATGGAATTTAATTCCATCGGAACCAAATTATTTGTGCGAGAATTGTGGTGGTCCTTTAAAATTGGGACGCCTCGATGCATCGTTGGATGGTTGGAGATGGTTTTGCCAAAATTATACCGCAAAAAACAAAAAAAAGACAAGTATGCGGCAAACAAGTTTCGTTTAGAGCCGGCACGTTTATCGGTCGCTTCCATCTGTCCATTTTCCAAATATTGGGATTTTCACACTTGTGGGTGAGAAACGTTCAGCTGGATGTGATTACAAATGAACTTTCTGTGACATCCAAAACAGTTGTCGATTGGGCATCATTTTGCAGAGAAGTTTTAGTGTGCACATTTTTAAAAAATCCACAACTACTGGACGGTGAAGATAAAATAGTGGAAATTGATGAGTCCAAATTTGGGAAACGAAAATATCACCGTGGCTATTTAGTGGATGGACAGTGGGTGTTTGGTGGCTATGAACGTGGCACGGGGCGAGTATTTATGGTATCTGTGGCCGAAAGATCTAGCGCTGCCTTACTACCAATCATAAAAGAATGGATCGCACCAGGCACAACAATTATTAGTGATTTCTGGAAAGCATACGACTGCCTTGAACATGAAGGATTCAAGCACTTGAAGGTATGTTCCGTTTTTTAGCGGGTAGCAGTACCAGATTACGCCACTTACGTTACCTTTTAACATTAAAACACCATTGAACTACCTAAACCTTAATCTGTTAACCTTAAATTTACTAGCCTTAAGGGTTTCAGAAAAAAACATTTAATTTTGTGCACTTCAGGTCAATCACAGTGTGACGTTCAAAAATCCAGACACTGGTGCGCATACAAATTGCATTGAAGCAACGTGGCATGCAACTAAAACAATTGCCCCTTGTGCTATAAGAAAAAAAACACATATTCCTGGCAACCTGGCCAAGTATATGTTCATCAAACAGTGCGCGGACAGGCAGGTGGACAGGCTCGACGAGTTTTTGCGACTTGCGGGGGGCATTATATGACCAACACGACCAGATATTTCAAGAAACTGATTAGTTTCATTGTCGGACGTGGAACAATCTTATTCCACGGATGATGATTAATAATGCGCTGTACGGGTAACAGAATCGAGTGTTTGATGCGTTAAAAGTTGTTTATTGTTCCGACCACTTTATGAGGTTTCCTTTTGTTAATATTAACGAAATTCGAAAGATTTGGGGAGAAGACTGTGGCACAGAAATCTGCATTGTGTTCCTTGGTCGAGTGTTGAGTTCAAATTTGTTTATTGTTCCACCCACTTGAAGATGTTTCCTTTTGCATTAAAAAAAACCATTAACACCCATTGAACTACCTTAATTGTACCATCTTTACTAACAGTGCGCATCTCCCAGGTTACATTATTGGTATTGCTTTGGTGAGGTTAGGCAAGTAGGTTAGGTCAGCAGGGGTGTGGGGGCAGAGCCCCCATTTAGGTGAGAAAGGGGGTTTAGGGGCGAAGCCCCCATTTAGGTGAGAAAGGGGGTTTGGGGGCAGAGCCCCCATTCAGGTGAGAAAGGGGGTTTGGGGGTGCATCTCCCAGGTTACATTATTGTATTGCTTTGGTGAGGTTAGGTAGGTAGGTTAGGTCAGCGGGGGCGTGGGGGCCGCAGGCCTCCACCGGGCATTTAAGGGCAGAGCCCCCATTTAGGTGAGAAAGGGGGTTTTGGGCGGAGCCCCCATTTAGGTTAGAAAGGGGGTTTGGGGACAGAGCCCCCATTCAGGGAATAAAAATATTTAATTTACGTGTTTAATACGTGATAAATCCCATAAAATGAAACTATGCCCAGTACGCGATGGAACAAAAAAAAACACGATTCATCAACCAATCAGCATCGCCGTAACAAACGGCCTTTCAGAATCTCAATCATAATGCCAAGTCCACCATTTTGGAACGCCGTAGCCAAGGTTTAAGCATATCGGCAATTGCATTCTTTCGCAATTTAAAATTATCGTATTTTCGCAACGGATAAACATTATGACTTACCGTCTTTCGTCCGCCCTTAATTTAGGTGAGTAATTTTACAATACCTACATTTATCGTTAGATATTTCTTCCAGTTACTGATTTCCAAGAATGTTGCTAAAGTCAATTCCGTCTTTTACTACAGAACTTAATAAAAAATTACATTTTTTTACAAACGAAACGAGTGAAACGAATTAACCGCAAGATTTATGATGAACTAACTAAGTCGGCCTTGTTAAGGTGCAATTAGTTAGAATGGAATATGGTCATCTATTAAATAATAAAGAAATCGCGTCCATCTTTGTTTCTTGTATAGGACTAGTGGGCTTCGGGTCTTCCCAAAAGGATGCTTTCCTCGAGCGCGTAAGGGGGACGGGCATTTCGAAGTAGTCCATTTCGACTGGCCCCTGTGTATTCGTCAACGGGGCTATTCATAAAGGACTGTTTGCTGTAGCGTGTAGGGGGGCGTATCATACTGTGGACGTATACTGGGGCCACAATTTTTAAACCATTCACCCGATTTGTCCGAAAATTTCCTGGATGACTTATCCAAACCTCTGAATTAATTTAAGGGAGTTACCGCTACCAAAAACACTACGCCTTCCCACTGGGAGCACATTTTATCTAATTTCCTCTACCAAAATCGCCGTGGACGAGGGTTGTCCTCTCCCCCCCTCCATGCAAAAAATATTAATGGCGAATTCGACTCACCCAAAAAGTGCACACCGGCGTGCACCGGGTGCACGTTTCTGCACCTATTCCGTTCGGCTCGGAAATGGTGCATACTTTACTGAATTGGGAGCACCCTACGTTCCCTATTCGACTGGATACACCTCGTGCCCCAGGTGTGCACCGGTTGTGCACCGCCTCCATCATCAAGGGAGCTGGTGGAGGCGGTGCACCCAACATGGCAGATAGGGTGGTCGGTAGGTCGCATCGTGCAATACATAGCACGTGATCGGTTTATACTCATCAGAACATGCACCTGCACCTGGTGTAATGAGTCAAATTCGCCATAAGTACACTGAACATGTTGATTTTCTGCACAATATTGCATTTATTAATTTTGAACAATAAAATGATTGTTTTTAATGACAGGAACCTTTGAAAGCTTCTCTAAAATGTATGTAGTAGCCTACAAAAGTTAACTATCTTTAACTTCCTCCCAAATTGCGTCCATTGTATTTTCCACAGAAAAAACTTTTGACGATTTCCCTGACAAGAATGTACAATTTTTATGGATAAATATTTCGATTTCTCCTACTTGTTTATTATAATTTTTTCTATCACCCTGTTTAACAAGTATTTAAAAAAAACTATGGATGCATTTTAAGTGTACGAATTAGAAAAATCATATTTACCCAAAGTTGTTGGGAATTTGTTTTCAGGAAAATATGGAAAAGTTTGAAAATTTGTACTCGGGGAAAACGTGGCCAATTTTGCAAATTTGAACTCCGAAAAACGCGGGGAATTATGATAATTTGTACTCGTTTAACGTGGAAAATTTTGCAAATTTAAACTCCGGAAAACGTGGAAAATTATGATAATTTGTACTTGTTTAACATGGAAAATTTTGCAAATTGAACTCGGGAAAACGTGGAAAATTTAGCCAATTTGTACTTGTTAAACATGGAAAATTTTGCAAATTTGAACTCTGGAAAACTTGGACTATTTTGCAAAATTTTTCTGGGAAAAACGTGGCAAATTTGCCTTGAAAGTGTGGCAAATTTTGCAAATTTGAACTCGCGATAACGTGGAAAATTTGTCCTCAGAAACTGATGAACATATAGCTAATTTGTCCACGGGAAAACGTGGTGAATGTTGTTGATTTTCGAACAGATAATCCTACACGCACGTGTTAGGCTTGCTTTATTGAGTTGGAAATTGGTAGCAGAGTTAACAGTCATTTAAATGGGCCAATATTCAGAGGTTGTGGATTGTTGGCAGACTATTACACTGGGAATTCACAGCAGGCGTAGAAACAATAATTCCAGTCTGTACAAGACAGCTGCGAATTATTCTGCACACAGG
>JAQGAO010004190.1:0-15620 GCA_034697705.1 Ommatoiulus sabulosus
ACTATGGGCTAACTGGTCGATTCTAAGAGTTTTACATTAGTTTTCCCCCAGTTGGATGGAAAACTTTTCTGTAAGGGCTATTATTTCCCTAATTCAGGATCACAATGTTCACGAAGTGGCCAAATTCCATTCTGTTCACAATTATGCAAAACAGTTCGTTATGGACGATGACGTAATCATTCTTCTTGACTTGGCTGTGTTGGTGGGATCATGCTTTACAGACTGTTACAACTATTCTCTGGTCATACAACTGGATATAATAAAGTAAGTACAGTACGTGTTTTATAAACCTTTAACTTTGTTTCAGTTTGCATGATTAACATTGGCGTCTTTGGGAAAAGTATAGTTGTCATGTAATGTACGCGTGAATTTTGAGTTCATTTTGACAGTTGTAGGCAACGTACAGGCATTGTAATCTTAATTTCACACTACATGTACATATCAGAATTGAGGCCTTGGTTGAAACTTGAAGTACTGGCACTTGCTGTAGAGGGTTTGCCTCAAATTTATTTGTTGAATATGACAAGCAACAATATGATATGCATAAGGGACCATTCATAAAGGACGTCCGGAAAAGGGGGGGTTCAAGGTAAGCGGACGTCCGGATGGCAACTTGTGCTTAAACTGTCATCAGTTTTAGACGATGAATTGATTGCATTAGTTTTATTTTCGTGCTAAACAATTTATAGGCATTACTGCCCCGGTATATGGAGGCAGCTAGTTCATTTTGGCCTTTGAAACTGGGTGGTTTGGCATTCTGTATAGGGGGATTAATTCCTTGTTTTATTGAAAGTTGTGAATTTGTACAGTTAGTTCATTGTCTCAGTAATATTTTCGATAAATATACATTCTGGATATGTATTTTGCATTAAACTTAGCAGTCACTAAACATATGCACGTGTACAAATTCATGAAAGCATGCATCAATAACTCAATATGCATATGCTTTTCATCTCAACGAAATCATTGAGGAGACAACTGCGCAGGTATTAAGGCAACCAAATCTCAGACGAAAGCAACCATGTTAACAATTGAAAGTATGGATGATTGGTCCAATTTTGAAATTGGACAGAACATGGGGGATATAAACAGGACAAGGGGGGAGGGGTGGGGTCTAAAAACCCGGAAGAATACAGCACGTCCTTTATGGATGATCCCTAAATGCATGCATGGTCTCTCAGAATTTTCAAAAGTTTTTTTATTCACTGTGCTGTAATGATGCGTTATTAATATAATTTATGATATATCGAATATTACCAATAAAGACTGGCAATGGGGGAGTCCAATTTAAATACTTAATTATCCAAGTCATGTGCTTTCACCTATATGTGAGTGTAGCCTATAGTAAAATTTCAAGCTCTTTGAATTTTTCCTCTTGTGAATGGCTGCTATTCAAACGTCGTTGTTCATTTTATTTAGGCCGTTCAAATTTTATTCAGGATAGCACACCTCAACTTCCAAAGAAAGAGGTGCTGCTGATGCGCTTAATTGTTTGGTGGTCTTGGATTGATATGGGCTTTTGACTACTGTATGTGTTGTAACATGCAAGATGAGCCCTATGACCTCTTCTTCGATAAGGGTGTGGACATTATATTTGGAGTCCATGCTAATTCTCCATGGTTCATTTTAAGAACCTTACCAATATGCTAAAAGCAAGCTTTGTGAAAGACGAATGCCTGAAAATGTAAATCTTTAACAACATACATCCTCGCAATACAAGATATTGTAAAGTTGTGGAAAAACTTTTGAAATTGAGCTTAGTTCAGTGGACTAAACCATGGTAATGAGCAATACATTACAATGAAGGTTTCTCAAAGAAGTTTCATATTCAACTTCCTTGACTTTTCCAGGTTTAAAAACACATTTTCTTGACCAATGACAAACCTGACATATGCCAATGTCATCCACGACTTTGCAATGTTCACTTAAGAAATTAACACAGGAAAATTTTCCAAAGTTGGATTCGAAAACTATTGAAAGTTTTGCAAATTTGTGCTGGAAAAACGTGGACAAATTTGCAAGTTTGACTTCGGAAACTGCTTAATTTATCCTTGGAAATTGTTGAATATTTTGGAAATTTATCCTAGGAATAGATTAAAAGCTTTGTAAATACATGTACGTCCTCAGAAAAAGTTCACAATTTTGCAAGTTTAACCTCGAAAATGTTAAAAAGTTTGCAAATGTTAACTTTTCAACATTTGCAAATTTGTCCTCGGGAATTTTTGAAAATGGGCCTTGAGCTAACCACGAAGAAGCAATAATTTTGGATTGCGACAACTTCGATACGTTGAATTTACCTGTCTTTTTCAAAATAAGTCATTCTTCCCTGACTTCTCCTGGTTTTTCAGGTCTCCGGGTACCCTGCAATGTAACTTAAAATTTGTCATAATTAATCCTTTGAGTCTGCCTTGAACAAACTTGGATTCAAGAAAACAGCATCATGGGACATGATTGCAAAGCCAAAGTTGGACTTCAGTGTTCAGAATCTTATGCAGAATGTGAATCAATATCTTCCCAACCAAAATAAGTCTGAAACGAACATAATTTTCAATGCTTTATTACTAATAGCGGATTTTTACATGTTTATAGATTGTTCAGAGTTGGGAGTAGCCCAACTGTTAAATCACCCACGTCCAAGTCAGTAAGATTCCGCTACATGTTTGTACTGCATTTCACACTTGGACCACAATTTGTTCTGTGCCCCACGTGCCAGATTAATCGAATTCAACATTAAAACACAAACATGAGTACTTTACATCTTATGACCCAATGGTCATTTCTTTAAATAACACGCATAAAAAAAACTTCACAAGTTGGGATTCGTTGTCAAAACTGGAAACGTATGACTATTTCAATGTATAAATATCTGCGGATAGCTTAGACGTGCTTATTTTTTAAAGTGCGAAGGTAGAAAATTCAATTGTTGGCATTATGTAAGTGATAAACACCCACTTAAGATAGTCTGAAGTCAGGAGTCTATTTGTAAGAGGGGTGCACAGGAAAAATCATTTCATAAGTTAAAGCCAAAGACTAGGTAGGAAAATGCTTCAAAAGTTATCTGCAGAGATGCAGCTAAATGCACCTTGTAAACAACATTCTATGCTGGCATGCTAATATCAAACTTTCCTGCGTTTTGGCTTATCCCCGCCAAACCCTTGGTTAAAATCCTTTCTAATATCCCAATTTTCAACTTTTTCAATTTGAATTTGCCATTTAGAGCAATGAAATTTAAGGCGATATCTGCATCAGTAACTTTTTTAACACAACCGAGAAATTTTATCGAATATACGGGTGGAAAATTTGCGCAAGAGCCACTGAGGAAAACTAGGTATTTTCCAAAAAGCTTTTTTCAGCTAATCTTCATCATTCTTTGGATGATTCAAGCAATAAATTGTGTAGAAATCAATTACAAAGCCGATGTCTTCATAATTGTGTTAAAAATCTTACGTTGCAGTAAATGGTAAATCTTTCCCTTGGAGAAAGCCAGGTGCTAATCCATTGGTCATGGTTATCTAGTAAGGTGATTTTGAAAACTTCAAAGATAAATCACCCTGAATTCTGTTTTTTCTGTGAACAAAAACTACTTGTGAACTACAGAGTCCAAAACGACAAACATAACAATGAGGATTGGCCGAATTTCAATTTTACATACTCCTAGCCAGTTGGATGTCTACATCTGTGAGCAGAAAGAAATAGAGGAAAAATTAGAAAAAAATAACTGACATTGTCACGTTGCCTCGATACTTCCAAGACAATCAATAAGACATGTCATTCACATGAACCATGTTTTTTAAAAACGTGTATTCTCAGGCTATTGTCCCTGAAAGATGGTCATCAAGCAAATTAAATGTCTTTTCATGATCGAAAGGACACGGATCGTTCTTTCAAACTGAAAAAGTTTCAGAAAGATCCTTTCCGAACGGCAAATTTCGCTTCAATATCCCCATACCCGCCCATAGAAAACAATATTTCGTGAATTTGTGATGTGGATGGGAGCTATTAAAGCGTGGACAAAGTTTACACCTCGGTGAACATGGTCGCCCTCTCGATATTCATAAACCTGAACACTGCGGGTGATAAGTACGCCGCATTGAACGCAATGGCTGCGTAAGTCAGAAACTTGGACGAGAGTTCCACAGTGGTCTTGCGCCAGTTGGACTTGTCATGTGGGTCTAGCCTTAGCAGGTGGCAGGCCGTGGCGTAGGTCAACGACTTGAAGAAGGCCCTGGTGGCGACCACGATCAGGATTCCAATGCACGTGCGCAACATAGTCAGTCCAACCATTTCGTAGGTGGGCCACAGGATTTGGTAGGGCGGGGGCATAGGAGGCCCCGTAATGATTCCCCACTGATAGTTCAACCAGGAGCCAATGCTGATACCAGCTCCCACTCCAAGGATGATCACGGTGTCTCCTCGGGCGGGTGTCCAGTGGCCGGCGTCCGGGTATATGACAATCATGAAGATGTAAACTAGCAGGATGACCGGTGGTGAGATGGTCGACGTCAATGTGTAATAGTCGATAATATCAATCGTGGGAATCAGGATACACATGAGAACCACGGACAGAAGTATTCCGGCAATAATATCCTAGGTTTCAAAGAGAAAAAACGAGATTAGCGTACTTTATGCAAGATTCTGCAACTGCACAAAACTAGGAAATCTGCCAAACATTTTCCCACATTTTCTAAATTGAATGTTTGAAATAAATTCCCAATTTATATCATGAGTAGTGTAAATGACTGTTGATGAGTTTCTGAGTTTCTTGGTCGAAACTTTCTACACGTAGTTCACTTAAGTATTTTTGTGGAGTTTGGGGACCTTGGCCTTTACATGGATTCATCGCCGAATAAGAAACCAGAAACATTGCTTTAAATACAGATTTTTTGAAATGGACAGGGTAAAAATACAGTATAAGTATTAATGTACAGTAAGACGAACTAATAGACCAAACCGTTTGTTATCATATCTTTCAAACATTTGTCATTGCAGATATAACAGTTTTATATTCTTGAACACACTTAATTTATGAGAGAACAATAGAAAATGCCTACTCATCGCAGCACACTCGCAGTTATCTTAATGATTTTCGAAAATTTATCATGGAGATAATGAGTTGTCAATGCAAGATGTACAAACTTCCACTAATTTCGGTCGTACGTTTTTTTAACACTATTCCCACTAGAGATCACGCTCGAGTAAATTTATTTTCCAAAGAAAGTCCAAAAAACTCCACACAAACTTAATGTTATTTCATTGATCTAAAAATAAAAACATGCACTTGAAGTGCTAACATTCTTGAACAAACGTTATTGATTATACAGTAATTTCAAGATTAATTTATTACTCTTGTAAGAAAATGCGTATACCAGCGATTTTTTATTTATATAAAATGTTAAATTTAGCTGTTTATTTAAAAACAAACTAAGCATGAATCCAAAATTGACGTGATTTTTAGCATTCGTTTCAAATTTTCAATTCGTTTCAATTTTGGAGTCATGCAAACTTAGTTTTTTAAATAAATAAAAGAAATTAAAGTTTTATAAAAATAACAGGTAAATAGCAGCGAATTCTACAACAAGAGGATAAATTAATCCTTAAGTAGTTCTTTAAAAATACCATTTGTTTAAGAATTTGTAGCATATACAGTGTACAGTAGGAGATGTTACCATAAATATGTGATACATGGATGATAAAAGTTAAGTAAAAAATTCAAAAAAGTTTTTAATCAAAAGCAATAAAATGAAACTGAAATGCTTTTCCAACTCCCTTGTTTTAAGAAATGAATCAATTTAGACTGAAATTTACCTCATATCAGCTTTTAATTCTTAAGTTTGCATTGCAATCAGTATTTTTTTATATTGGTGTTTTCGCACTGGACTGACTATAACATACCTGTACTCTTATGTAAAAGGAAAATTTTGGATTTATTTATTGAAGCTGTAGTAAAAACTTTGTTATTTGCTATCATAAAATAAGTGTTCAAGATTTTAAGAGCAACACATACGAAAACAGTTGATTAGCTTAAAATGACAAATTAAAGGAAGTAAAAACAAGATGTAATTCTGGAAAGAAATGAAAAATAGAGGAATTTACGTAATACGCATTCCGATGTTATTAATTCCAAATCATGTTGTTATTTTCAATGTTGTTCAGTGTTTATGAAACATTAGTGCTTGACCATATCTAACTTTATCAGCATTGCGTACATCGAAATGTGAGCATGCACCAAGTGGTAAACAAAGCTCGATTCCTGATCAGTGATAAAAAATCAGAAGTGAATTACCAGAACCGTGTGCATTCCCAAATACAAACGACTTCCACACACAAGACAGCACCAAATACTGCAAACAATAACACCTAAAATCACAGGATACTGAAAAAGAAAAAAAACAATGGTAATTTTTATCATAAACTGTAAGCTGCAGAGGTTCTTTAAACATTGACAGATTACAGTTAAATAACTTATATTTGTACGTTTACCACCTCATTTTTGGGTAATGTTCATCTTTGCCATACCTTCCACATCCAGATTTAAGTTTTCCCAACAAATGTTTGAATTATTTACAAAGAAGTTATTATATTTTGATTTATTTTGACCGGATATAGTTCAATACTTATGCTCCTTGAATTTGTTTCTGAACTTCGCATTATTCTGCCAATTTTGCAAGAATATGCGATACATACTTTGACTGCGTATTGTAGCCATATCATTTTAAGACAGACTATAGCTGCAAAGGCACATGTACTGACAGTAGGCCTACTATATACCATGCACTTAAAAAAACATATCCTCCGAGATGGCATCAAGATACTTTCTGACTTTCACTATGTATCTTGATGTATCTACCATTACGCCCTACCATATGGCATTTAGTTGCTGACTGTAGGGTACTGAGTTGAATTGAATTGAATTGAGTGTTTTTAAACCCTGCGGTACCGGTCGGCAGAAATATTTTGCTGGTCCGTGAAAAAGTTCCGAGGTCCGCACTGTTTCTGATTATTTTGAGTAACTATAGCATTTTTATTTTATAATATTAGATTTTAAAACTACAACCAAAAAAATACATTCATATAAATAATAGCTTTTATTTCTGGCTTAGCAGTCTGCGAAATATTTTTCCTATTTCCACAGTTCCGTGAGCTAGTTTTTCATAATTTTACCAGTCCCGCAGGGATAAAAAAGGTTGTGAAACACTGATCTTGAACAATGTTCTATCTGTTGGTAGATTATTCACAGCTATTTTCATCAATTTATGATCCTTCATTTTCCAGAAAACATTAACTTGAAGCTACGCCCACACTGGAGGGTTTCTGGTTTTCTTGCAAAACGCCAGTTATTTCTGAAAATAAACTTTTGCAAACAATTTATGTAAAAATATTATGTAAACAACTGACAGAAAATAGAAACAAACCGATCTTGCTTCCTCCAGTGTGGACGTAGCTTAATATAGCGGTTATAAGCTGTCCTTGTGTAGATTAACCTCATTAATAATTTAGTAATTAATTCTTAGTCTTTATACCCAAGAATAGATCATATATTGTACGTGTAATTCACATTTAAATACGTGGGAATTGGTAGCGTGCATATGCATATTAATTTTTCACCACGAGAGGCTTCCGACCTGACATTTTATCTTGATTGGGTAATTCAGTATTGATAACCGGGCCCTGAATGTCAATGCAGCTTAGCCATAAAAAGTAACTAATTATCTTATCATAGTTTGTCGTTGCTATCTTATGAATTAAATACAAAGAATCAAATGTGGCATGTCGTTAATTATCATATTCCATCGATATGCTGTTATCGTGCAACAACTTGACATTGCAGCATTTATTTCAATAATCAGGATAACCCCAATATCAAAAGTCAAGTGAAAAAACTGAATCATTAAAATGTCGTACGAAAATAGCTTATGTGATCCGACATCCTAGCCCGATATTTTAATGCAGTTTTATTGTTCAGGCATCGTCGAAATCCTTATCTTAATTCAGTGTCATTGCATAATACACAAATCTAATTGATTGTCCTAGTATGATCCAGGATTAACATATAGGGTGTCCCAAAATGATCTGACGGATAAGAAAATGTTATTAAAAATCAATGGATACATATAGGATCAAGCGGTTTTCACAGTGGGTACATGAACTCAAACAGTTTTTATGTGCATCAGTAAATCTCAACATGCGCACCCTTTGTTGCCCGTAAAATGTCTAAACTGTATTCAACCTCTCGCCAGACATTGTGAACTTGTCAAGCATCTCTGGAGTGATTGTTGCAATCGCGCCAACAATTCGCGCCTTCGACGCTACCAGTACAAACTTTTTCAGTTCTTCTACACACTGGTGAAAACAGCTTGATTCTATCTGTATTCATTGATTTTTAATAACTTTTATCTTATCAGTCGGATCATTTTAGGACACCCTGTATATACAATGCATGGACAAAATTGTTTCAAATCCATAACATCAAAATCTAATGCAGAAACACTTAAGCATGGATTGCTCTGAAATTTTAACATTAAAAATAACCATACGAGATTATTTTGGAATTTTGTGGATTCCAGTAGTTTAGAAAAATCCTTTCGTGGTTTGCCAAGTTTTACAGGTTCGAAAATAACAGAAAAATTTGGATGAAGTGAATCAGTTAGAAAATTCAGTTCAATATAATTTTAACAAACTTGCACGTTATAGTCTGTAAATAGTTCTTGTTAGCATAAAACTGTTTTAACTACAATTAATTACCTCAACTTTCCTTACATACTGTATGCAAAATTTGAGGCTAACCGAATAGGATTACAGTTGCATGAAGGTTCGTACAGATGGCCATGGATGTGATTGACGAAAAATTTCGACTTCATGTCTGACCGGACTGACCCTGTAATTTGTAACTTACACCGCTGGCTAGCCGATACAGAGTATGAAATTTGATAAAAGAAGATTTGGCAGGAGTAGCATATAACCATTGACCTGATTTAGACAGATTTTCGACTTGGAGCACTCAGAGTAGATTTTTTCGCAGATTGCTTTCTATGTATCATTCTTTGTTTCTATGATCGAACTGTAAAGCTCACAGAATGTTTGAGAAATTCATGATATTCTACTTCTAAAAATCGTGATTTGGGAGTGATTCCGGTGCCAATCTGTTGACAGAACAGATGAATGTTTACCAAATAGAAATCGTAAACAGTAGTGATAAATGTTTGGCAACACTGATAGCATGTCACATGAGTCGAGTCATCATGAAGAAAATGTCAATGAATAACATGGGGGCTCATCGATAAGGTTTCGATGACTAAACTAACATATTTTTAAGCAGGGATTGGGTTTCGTCAACATCAGATTGGCGACGTTTGTTACTCTGGTATCGCTTTTGAATTTGTTTCGTGAAACAATGAACACAATGTTATCGCTATAATATGTTTACTCATAAATAATAACTGCATAGTTTTAAGATTGCTGTTATGTTGTTCAGTCAGCTAGTGTGTGACTGTGATTTTTTTTTGTTACATTTAATGTATGTCATTTTGACATTTAATGACGCTCTCAAAACTTAATTTCCTAGTTCTTTTCCCGAGTTGTCAGATGGGGATTTCCCCCGTAATTAAGACCACTTTTTTCCCTTTTCGAAACTACCTACTTTGGCGGTACTTAACACATGTAGCACATTTGGTTTATGGCGCACCGTCGCAATGTTAATTTATGCTAATCGTTCTAGCACTTGGCATTTCGTTTAACCTTTTACGTTAGGAAACGCTCGACAGCGCAGATGTTTATCTGGGCAGTTTTAATTTCACCGACTAATTTAAAATGACGGAAAAGTGAATTCTCTTGAGTAATGCTTGTCTACCTTCAAGAGTTTATGCAATGCATCGCTTATTGTACAAAGTTAATCTATCAATTAAAAGTTTTTAATTTGCCCGGTTAAATGACTGAACATTAGACGGAACGATTTTTTTCTCCACAAAGTTGAAATTATCATCCTCTAGATTATTGCCCTTTTTTATTTAAAAAAGAAAATTGAGAAACGAATATAGCGTTCCATAACGCGTGATATGGAACGCCGCTACGCCATTTGATGTCTCAATCTAAATTATTTCAATATTCGCTTTATTTTGAATAAAAATGGGAAATGTATAGAATTTGTCAGCCTGTCAGGAAAAGAGGATGAATAATGTTTAATCTGGGGAGAAGAAATTGTACAAATTAGTTTTGTTGCATTTTTTGAATTTAAAAACAACATGGGAATAATTCAACCTTAAAGAGCGCGTGGTATGGAACGCCGCTACGCCATCTCATGTTTCAATTTAAATTATTTCAATAATCGTTTGATTTTGAATAAAAATATACAGAATTTGAGGAAAATAGGATAAACAGCTGCTATACTCTGGGGAGAACAAATTGTGCAGATTGAGTTGTCTGTTGCATTGACCGCCATTTTGAAAAAAACAAAAAAAAACCTTATAATTATAAGTGCATGTATATCCATGCGTGTACGATGGCAATTCATTAATGGTGGGCAATTAAACATGAATAACTCCTATCTGATTGTGCCACCCATTTACGATCTGGTCCGGCCCACATGAGTATGGAGCACCACCCCTGACGCAAATTTCTTCTGTGAATTAGGGATTATTTACTGATTAATTCCGCCATAAACTCTGGATCAATCCCGCAATATCCAGTAATTTGTATCAAGCTTATGTCACCAACTGTTTTCTTCCTTATTGGTCCAACTGCTGGCTCATTACCTGTACTTAAGAAGTAAAAAAAAAATCGGATTTTCACGGACACCCCCTAACTGCCAACAGGTGGGATTTGGAGGACAGCCAAACAAGGCTTAAAATTGGGAAGCTCTTCAACAAACCAGTTGAAAAAGTTCACAGGCTTTATACCTTCATGTCATGTATTTCGGTAAACTTTTCCTGTCCGAACAACTTTCCACGCAACATCTTGCAAGATCTGACCTTCTAAAAAAGTTCTTGGTCGAAGGAATTAAGACACGCAACGATGGTCGCTTTAATTTTCTTGCTTTCCAAAAAGGTACAGCCTCAATTTACCCGTGGAAACTTTTTGTTTTCCATTAATGTATTTAAAATGGCCGCACACGCAACCTTGAATGGTGGTGCTTCACAGTCGAATGAAAATGAGCACATTTTTTTAGCATCCCCAATTTAATATTTTTAGGTCTTCGCTGGCATGCAATTAAGATGCACGTGAGCGCCATACGTGGATATGTTTTTAGGTCAGTTTTATTTGGTCGGAGTTTACCACGCCAAATTCAATGGCACGCCATCCGATCGAATTGGGTTAACCACGAGGAAATTATTGAAGAAAATTGCAGCAGCTAGCTCCCACCCGAACCATCGGTGGGGGATATTGGTTTTTAATCAACTTTTGCTAAAGTGAAAATTATGTAATACGTGATCCGAAGCTATAGTTTTTCAAAGGATTACTGCAAATTAGGAGTTTTTTGGAGATCATTTTTGGCATAAAATTAAATACAGTATTTCCAATAAAAATTGACTATAGATGACAAACGTAAATAAGTAGGAATTTGGAATTTCATATTTTTAAATTTCCCACGTGTTAAATTTAAATTAATGACGATTAATAACGCACTGATGATAGAAAAAACTTCCTTTTTTAAACTGTTGGGTGTTTTTATCCATAGATGGCGCTTTTAAAATGTTCATTGCTGTTTTAATTGAAATAACACGTGGGGGCCACTTAAAAAAATATGAATACTGTAATTGTGAATAAGTAAAATTGAAAATTCCTAGTTGTTTAACCGTCCTTCGTTATCTATACATACCATTTTTATTGAAAATATTTCGTTCTACATGTATGTTTGAAACTATCTTCACCGTGTAATTTAAATTGAGATTGGACCAATGGAAGACCAACTAAATAACATTCATATTTATGAAAATTTAACATTAGAAATTTTACATTCGATTGATTCGAAGACATGTACATATATTGCTCTGATGCATTTCAGTTTTCCATTACTTTCTCATATCTTTTTTTTTTTTTTTTAATGCCTAACGATTTGTTGGCGTCATAAGATTTTTCTTACATTTCATGTAATTTGTCCGTCCATTACAAAATAATGCACCAAAATTTCCACTCTCAAATGGAGCACACAAAGTAAAGTGCTTTCGACCCAGACACAATCTGACAGAAATGACGTCATATTAAGATTGTATTCAGCAGAGAGCCAGAGACTTGAACATTTCCCCCCATGAATGTTGTCTGGTCAGTCGATAATAATGCACGTACACGCACAACACAATGTTGAATTAGTTCAATTGAAACTATAATCAGACCTAATTACTGGTAATTAGGATAAAGCGCACTGAGAATCTTGCCATTGTTCAGAAATAGCTACATGTACATGGGCGGGCGCAGTGAGTGACCCACTTAGTTTCTGTTGCAATTTTCTCCGAGAAAAGCCTCCTCTTTCAGAATGTCACATATTTGGTACAGTGGACACTAAAAAATGCCATCAGAAAATATTTCATCGAGGTGGGTGTCCCGAATAGGGGCCCCCGTGGGCTTCTTAATGTCGTTTTGTCCAAGGAGTAAGTTGACTGACAACTCGTTTCCACGATGTATTGCCTCCTTGACCTTGGGTTTATTTATGGCGGAATAGTTCCAATACATCTCATTTTCCACGTAAGCCCACCGTGCAATTCGCAATTCGCACTTCGCACGTACGTGTGCATGAAAAACGTCTTGACAAAAGTTTTTGCAAGATTATGCCTTATCGATTGAGCAGATTCCCAGAACCGCAGCCGCTCAACCAGGTAGTTTGCGAGGCACAATGCCAGTTTATGGTCATTTTATGGCGTCAAATGACATTATGGCAGTAATTTGTGTTTGTTAGTGCAGCTGTTTATGGCAATTCCGAAACCATTAGCATGTCAAGATGGATGCATCACTGACTGCTATCACACTTCTTAAGCTATGTCCACACTGGACTCACTGGAGGAAATATAGAGGAACTTCTTGTTGCCACTTGTTTCTGGGAACGTAAACAAATGTTTTTACGTAAGTTTATTATTCCAGAACATATTGTTTGTTTCCAGAAACATCATTGGTTATCAAAATAGCACAAAAATCATGAAATGTTGACGAAATTGCATAATGACACCTTAGATCAGTTATGAATTTCGTTGTACGTTAATTTCAAAAAGCGCCTCCTGGTAACCAATACATGCAACGAGTAAAACTATTTTGAACATAAAATTAACATGGGAAATTTAAAAATATTAAATTAACCAAGAGTAGGATCTTTTCCGAAATTTATTTCACGAGGGAAGCTACATGTAGGTCGGTTGATTCACTTTGATTCAAAAACAAACTGAATTAATTGAACAACTGAATTAAGATTGACATGTTTTAACACAGCTGTGGGTAGCACATGTAGGCAGTTTCGCAGTTTGCACAGGTAACACATGTAGGCTACTTGTAGATAGTTTCGCAGATTTCGGCTGTGCAGAAATCAAAGCATCAGGGAAAAAAATTGTTCCATTGTTACTTCCGAGGCACGTGGTGATCAAAAATGCAAGAATCATTAGAAGCATTGTCACGAAATCTTCCAATTTTCGTCTGTCATTAAAATTAATATTGGAAATTATTTGGCGTTTTGGAGCTTGCAGACTAGACGGTTTAAGCTAAATTATCAAAAACCACAGCAATGTTTCCTTTTCATGGTCTATCGATTGGGTGAAGCCAGAAAAGCTATGATGACATGACGTAAAAACAACTTTTCGTTATGTTTCATCAACAGAAAATGTCAAAACTATCCACATGTTTCCGGAAGTTTTTTTTCCAGAAAGTGCTACTGAACGCCTGGTAGGCAGAAACCAATTATGATGATTGGTATTGTCAAGCAGATTGGTACCGGTAATGAAGGTGTTACACACCCTACGCACGTTGAGGCAACTGCTAATTTTGGCAAAGTTGCGCGAGTGCCAGAATCGAAGACGCGTGGGCCGTTTGAGAAAAACGCACTCATTTGGAGTTTTGGGGTGCATATTTGGCACTCACGACTATGCTTTCACTGATGCATGTGCCACTTCCTGTTTCTCGGAATGCCGAAACGGTGATGAATTTGCTTTGAAATTCTTAAAACACGTAGCATACCGTCGATACCGATAAAAATGCCAACTTGGAACTCCAGGCTGGCAACACTGTTCTCAATTTCACATCTGATTCAAAAATTGAGATTTCAAAAACTTGATGCCACCCGTTGTTAACATATTATCCACAGCCGGGGAGATGTAATTTCGGTTACCGAAATATGATTTTTAGCGATTGTCTATACGGATTATAGAAATATTGTAATATTTTACATAGAATCTGTAGCCGTTATGGTATGAGGTTGTGCTAATTTCGAAAATTTGAGTAACAAACTGCGAATGAACCGGTACTTGCATTTAGACAACTAAAAATGCTACTTGTAAATGAAAATGGCCTAATGACAACCCAAGTTTATTCTGGTTTCACGACTAAGGGAAAGTATCGTTATTGGGCTAGTAGATCTTAATTTCCAAGTATCCCCCCCCCACCAGATTTTCACATTGATTTTTGAAGAGTTACAGCAGTCACTGGCAACAAAATAAGCTCAAGTTAAAACTTTTCAGTTTTATTGATCATAGCTTAGAAAGAACGTCAAAATTTTGATTTCCATTTCCAAAACCAAATTTAGAAAGCTTGGTCTACGGTACCTTTGTTAAATTAGGTTCATTGCACTGCACAGTCATCATTGAAAATATTATGAATTCAGGGAAGCTATTACTTGCAGAAACTGCAATCGCCTCAGCACGGAGCTTCGGCCTTCTGAATGACCTTTCTCAAACTAACTGTTTGGAACGAGGAAGATATCAAAATGAATGAATTTAAATATCTTCCATTGTGAAATCTAAACAATGTTAAATTCTGAATAAAATGCATCCAGTTGATATTTTGTATATGTTAGTTTTCGGCTGGTTTCACCTTTGCTCGGACAATTTTCAAGAATTGTAATAAAGAAAAGATAATGATAGCACTAGTTTTTTTTATTTGAATTTTGAATTTTTGTCAAAAAATTCTTACTAGGGCAAGAAATTCAGTAGCCTACTGCACATTTTAAATTACTTCTTTTTTCTTGAGGCGAAGTTTAAATAACTTAAATAACTCGTTGAAAGTGGTTTTTTCTAAGATCGTAATAAGTTTGCAAATTCTGTATGCTGGTGGTTTAATATTTCTCCAGAAAAGGAGGACACTTCCATGTATCAGGGTAAATTAGAATAACATCAATTGCGCGGTCTGCATATCACACCCCTGCTTCACAAGTGACAACTCAAAAATGTTCAATTTTTAGTTTAAAACAGTAATTAGTCAAACATTATCGTTTCAGTAAACTTCACTATATTCATTAAAACCGTCATCTTATAATACCAGTTTCAGCAAAATCACAATAGTGTCACTTTAAATTTTAGTTGATGACAACGCATTACCATGTGTTGTGATGCATGGCATTGTCGTGTCAAATCTAAAGCGGGTGTGTGATATTGACATCGCAATCAATGACAATTCCCAAGATTTTTCCTTATTCTTGTAAGGAAACCATACAA
>JAQGAO010004191.1:0-15620 GCA_034697705.1 Ommatoiulus sabulosus
AGATGGTGCGTACTTTCTCACATTTCAGCATTTACTCACACTTTACTCACTAAAATTTTTCATTCATTGTCCGGCCCATAGTATTTTCAGCCAGGCCTAAAAGGATATTTTAATTTGGACAAAAAGGGAACGAGCTTCTGTTTGAATTAGTTTAAGAACGGATTTATTCATAAAGTCCATTTATTTCTATTTTGTCATGTGCAAACAAAGCCAATTATTATTCCCACGTGAATCAAATACAGTGTATGTGCTATGGAGATGATGACAGTTTCACTAGGGATGCCTTTTTAACCTTAACTGTCAACATCTATTACTGACTAAACCCCAATTTTCGCGTAGTTTCATTCCTACATACACTGTACCTATAGCTTTGTGTGGAAAAAGGCTCGTGATAAATAGCATTCCTTTATATTTGGTGGGAGAAATGAAAACATTCTCATTTTCTCCTTCTAAGTTTTAAAAACATACAAAAAATATTTTCAAACGGAGTTGAGCGTGATAGAATACTATTTACTCGCCAAATTTTATACTTTGACGTTGCGTGCCTTTATTGGCGTATGGAATATAAGCTTCTCTTTGTGTGCAAGCTGGAAATTCCATTAAAGCTTCGCGACGTAATTCCTTCATTTTTCTCTGTCTAAGTTTACAGCGATTCCATCAAATATTCCTCTTCTGCTAGGATTCAAGCCGCAATGAATGCAGCCACAAATGTATGCAAGGCGTGAGTGTTGTGTGTGTATGTATGGGAAGTCAGAAACAGGCCACACAGGCCTATTTCAGAAACGGCGAAAATGTATTAAGGCTGACAAGACCACCCTTAAATCGCATCCGCAGCTCCCAGGGAATAAAGACACGGCATAAATCCTGTCGGAAATTGAATGGAGCATTTTTTCGCTACCTGGGGTTCATCTGAATTTTTGGAAGCCTCAAATCCATAGAAACGAGCATGATGGACCTCTCATGCAGTGCATCTTCTTTTTGGTGAGAGGAAAATAAGCGTATCGAGACGTGCTGCTGTAGTGGTTAGCGATTTCGTCCAAATTAATTGCCATGGCAATTGTGATCAAGCGTATATATACTCATATTCAATCGCCGTCGAGTTTCGTAACTTGGTTTTTACAAGAACTGCAAGCTGCGACTCAAAACACAATGAAGTAAACTTCGGAAATAATACGCTCTTTTTAAGGAGCACTCTAGCTCCCACCTAATTTCATCTAAGAATGAATTCTTGTCAAAAAATTATACAAATTATGGTTATCATTACGCTTCTGGTGGATTTCCCGAACTACCCATACTAAATAAGACAGAAGGACTTGACAAATGATTTGACACCAAGATATATGCCTGTAATTACGAGAGATACGAATGGAACCCCGAAAATTCAAATAAATTAGCTTTCTAGAGTATCGTTGTTTCACTAACCAACGATGTCGACATTTAATTCGTGAATTATCGATATCTTCAATTTGACATAAATTGCAAAACATTTCAAAGTTTTAGTTTAAAAGGTGCGCTAAAATTCGCCATGGATTACATTTCCAAACGAATTCATGATAATTGGACATCGAAGCATTCAAATTCAACCCCTGTCCTGAAACTTCCATTGGAAAAATGAACCGTCACTCATTTCTTTCCTAAAAAGACATCCAACATCTTTAAAGCACAATTTTCTATTACGAGAAATGGATGTTTTTTGGATTGTTAACTGCAATCATTTAGCCATATGCATATACAGCACCCACCATTATTAGCCTATAAGAACATTAAAACTGATATCCACATGATTATAGTTCAATTTCTACAGTATGGTTTTTTATGCAAAATCAAGGAACAATTTGCGTGCAAAGATGTGAACCCTGCGCAAAATCCCACACAATACGAGAACTGATTTGGAGTTTCATTAACAGCCCATTTCCACCACCTTCAAACGACCCATTTTGTCCTAGTTAATAATTCAGGCGTAAATCTGCATCATTGCTACTTTGTTGTTCATCGATCGCCGCTAATTGAGCACAGAAAAAGTGAAACTATGCTTAATGCGTGACTGGATGAAAATTTAACAGATGCTATTAAGATTTCAAACTAAAATGTGGGCATCAAAATATTTGCAATGCTCTCATTACGCTGTATATTGCCTACATGCGAACATTTATAAATGGGCGTTGTAATTGGACTGCTTATTTACAGTTTGCTATAGTCAAATTGGGCAAACTCAGAACTTAAAACTTCTAATCCTTTCATCAATTTTCAAAGAGTGTTAGGAATGCCATCGAGCGATGACATGCGTACTATCTCTGGATGAAAATCAAAATTAGTAAAATGGGAATAAAACTTAGTTAATTATAAATGTATATAGATACTGTACATTTTAAATGGAAGCCTAGGCAATTATTTGACACGTGATGTTTGAATTTACGAATACATGATGATTCGTAAAATAACAGTAATTTCTAGTACTGATAACACAATTTGTAAGGCTAAATTTGAAACACGTTTCAATACGAAAATACATATACATACTGTACATGTAGTCGGAATCTTTAAAAGACTTACACACCGGAAGCATTTGAAAAAAGAAAAAGAGTTTTGCAGCGTACTGCACTTTGCAATTCCGATTATGCAATATTTTAACTACTAACGTTATCTTTCATTTTACGAATGTACAGAATGCAGTTTTTTTTAAGTTCAGCGACTTCAGTGCGTGGAAATATCCCATTTGCCTAAGTATGTCGAAGCGTCACTTTTTCATTTCCGTTACATTCGCGAAGATGACGGCTACGTCACTGACATCGGCTTTTAATTAAATTAGGACGAAATCTCTTTATCATGCGTATTGCGCCAGAAGATTTACACTTCGAAAGTTTTATCGTGGTGGTAGTCCCACGTGGGTTATATTGTTTATCTATACAGAAGCTGAAGAAATTCTATGATATTAAATTCACGCAGAGTTAAGGTACGAACTTCAAACGCCATTAGAATATTATAAGATATCTACCGCATACAGAGATCCCCGCGTAATACAGCTTGATACAGCTTAAAAGGATTAATCAGGCTTATAAAATATTGGGTTGATTGAAGGAAAACTCTTTACCTAATTTGATTTGCCAACTGCGAAATTCAAGCATGCCAAGTGAACGCCGTGTTGCTTGTCGGAACGAATTTAGAAACAGGAATGAGTTCATACGCTTGAGCCGCGCAAATGCAATTGCGATAACATAATAAGATATATTTGCAAATATTTAGCAAGAAATTTTATTCGAAATCAACCATGGTTGATTTTAAACGAATACGCATGCACAGACTCTACATTGAGTGATGCAGTCAGGAAGATCAGGTATGCTTACATGTACTCTATAGTATGATACTATAACTTGAAGCATGATATTTGAACATCCGATGAAAACACACGATAGAAATTTGTATTTTGGTAAATTATAATGCTTCAGTTAGCATAGTCATCTCTGTTATCGCTGTCAGCAGTATAGCCATCCTTTTGTTGAAGATGAATAATTTGCTATACTGCCGCCTTCGTAGCCCCGAATGAATTATCAAAATTCGTTTTTTAGCTTCTAATATAACTGAAGTTTTCGGATGAAAACGAAATCGAAATATCTATTACCAAGATACTGTGTTCGACAGCAACAAAGACCCGTGATTAAAAATAAATGAATTCGAATATTCGTTGGATATCTAACTTCTGCTTCGCTCTTCCATTATTGCTTTCGTTGCAAAATTCATAGAAGAAAAGTCAAAACCATGCTGCAGTATTATTGCTAGGCTAGGTCAATACATATTTTGATTCTTGAATTTTTCCTCGGTATCAATTCTGAAGAAACAGAATATGGATGCATGTCCATTCACGAGAACATTAGCTTAAACGGACTTAGCAAATCTATCTAATAATTTGTGTTAAATTAACCTTTGCTGCAAAAATAGTAAATAATTGGCCAAACACCGTGGTTAATTTAAACCTTATTGAAAACGTTATTATAATGAATGCCTTAAAGTTACTATGGCGACTTTGTATTGTTAGTCTACTGTAGTTGATAAGAAACCTATAATCTAGAAAAGTCTCATAACAATTTTGGTTTTAACACTGCACAGAACACTCATTAAATCGAGATCATTTTCAGTGTATGAATAAGAAGGTGGGTGCCATGTCTGAAATTCGAAAATAATCCTGTGATGGATGATCTACTGTATACACTGTATACGCAGCCAGTATGTACACTCGAACATGTATGTTTGTGGTGAAAATAGGCGAAATTTGTTTATTTTGTGCTCTATGTATATTGCATGCAAAATGTAGGTCCATTAATGCATAATTTATAAATCTTCAGAAAAAAAGATTTTATTTACGTAAAGCCGCCTTCATTCCATAAACAGACACAGCGCCTAAAGCAACACAGTCACAAATATTAACCAAAAACTATTTCAATCAAGAATCATATCGTATAGAAAACAATTCTCAATCCATTCAGCTAGAGGCTGTTGTTGCTCTTATTTAGTAAAGAAAACACATCCTGGATATCGGAAATGTGGACAACAATGTACGTTATACGGTATAACACTGTTGCTAATTCTGAAACATGCCGTACAAAACGCAACAATTTGTACAGTTTATTCTTAACGTTGAAATGTTGAAGTAAGACAGACATAAAGTCACATGATGAATTCATATTCTGTATAACTATATAAATTGACATTAATGCAACGTTTTAATTATAAATGACATGATCTAGCTACTTTCGATAAATTACTTTGAAAACATCATAATATGCGCATCGTAATGGTGGTTGATACTGAAAAAAGCCCTATTTCCGCCTTTCCGACCAAACCTCTTATATTTTAACTATACATAATTGTTTATCTTAAATTTTAGTCTGATACTTTAGATGAGTTTTAATTATTTTCTAAAATCTAATTTTCTCGAGTCCCATACAACAATAAACACCTCGCATTTCATTATCCGAAAACAATTACATGAGCTAAATTTTCCCATAGCCATTCTCGTGGCTCTATATGACAAACTATGTGTCTTAATTTTTTTTTTTTCAAAAACAATTTGCCGTGAAGCATGTATGGACGTACGGTTAACAGCACAGTAAAATTGTGTTTATTGCAAATATGGCGTCCCAATAAAACTTTTCTTCAAAGGTTAAATTGAAATCAGTTGAATCGAAAGATTAGGCAGTAATAAATGCCCAAGTATATCCACGTATAGTATCGTTAAATATACGTGCAAGTTGATTAAATAATCTTGATATTGTTCGCATAGGTAAATAAGCAAGAACCGACTAACTTCGTTATACAGTATAACGGGTGCAATTCGCCATCGATCCATATACATGTAGAACCACTCGACTTGCTTTTTAATGACATGCATTATTTAAATCTTAATATTGTTCAAACTGGATCAATTTCGTAAATAGCTCCATCTTCCGCATTGCCATGCCAGTTTACGGTGTTTCAACATAAATAATTACTGCCTTCTCCTATTGTTTCTTCGACGTTCATCTAAAATAAGCTATAAAATGGATCTTCATGATTTGCCTGCAGTTTGTTGTTTATGTAGGATACACCGCAAAAAGATATCTCGAGACCCTTTTTCTATACAACCATCTTCGAAGAATTTAAGAGATTGGGTTGTCCAGGCAACAGTTGAGCTACAGGAAACCTCGGGCTTGGTAATACACAGGAGACGCCATTTATATATACCTTTGTTCATCGCAGATTGAAACGCTATAATGGATCAAGTCGATGCATCGATCTTCCCATTGTCTTAAGCCACGAGCTGCGCTATCATTTATGTGACTTTCTATAAACCAAAAGCTTCACGAGTTGCACGAGGCTAGTTCTATTTGAAAATAAACGGGTCTATGCTTAGCATTTTACAATTTGAACACTGAATTCACTTCTCGATTTATAATTACTGAGGCTTATTTGGAATTAGTCCCTGACACTGATTTCTGATTCTCGATGCTCATCAGCCATGATGATCAGTAATTTCCCCAATATTTAATAGCTTGCTTAATGCTAACGACACAATCAATATACATGTACATGTACATGTACACTACATGTAACGTAATTGCTAAAAAAGTTGAAACGTGTTGTAGCTTGCTATCATCGCCTTTATTGTGAGCAGCAATCTTTGTAACATCATAAGTATCAAACACATTTAGAAGAACATTTAGAAAATAAAAAAATTCAATTAAAAGTATAACATTTGAAACAATTAAAATTGAACTTTACTGATTTGAACTGAACCTTTAAAAAGTAAAATTATATATTGGCAAGTTACAGTAATAGGGGCATGTAAAGGCCAATTTGGAAGTAATTATTCACTTCGAAGGATTGCCGAAGTAAGTGATAATAATATCAAATAAATAATGGGATAATTCTTGAGATTTAATTATTTCAGGTATAGTCTTATTAGATTTTTCCTTTACAATCAATGGCATATCTAGTTTCTTTGTGGTTTACAAAGTCGCAACTACACCTTTCAGCAGCTCTTTTTTAACCTTTATGTTGTAGCAGCTCCATGGAATGAATATATAAAAACCTCATGGGAGCAATACCGTAAATTGGGTACCGAATGACACTTTGGGTTTACGCCTCAATCGAATCGAATTATAATTGCGAATAAATACTGGCCAAATTCCAAGATTGAATAAAGTCAGGGGACTCGAATTTCAACATTCATTAAGACCTTCTCAGCCAAAAGATGTACAGCAATGAACAAAATTGAAAGAACAGAGTTGATGTATACATAAAAAAAATAATTTAATCACCATTACTTATGTCAACATGGAGTCATTTAAACGGATTTCGCAGGCAAGAACATACCAAACGTACGTGTTTTTTATCTCTGCAGGCCTACATTATCGTTGTTGTTGTTTCAGGACTATCTTGTTTTAATGAATGTCTTTCTAGGGGCAATCTTATTAGGCTGAGATAGAGAAAGTTTTTTTTTGTCACCTCATTAGTGAGTAGACATCGTGGAATTATTGTGAAATTGAGGATTTTCAGTCTTTGCTAGTTGCTGGCGTAATATAGTTTCAGAGGGTTAAAAAAATCTGGCGTGGTTTTGCTAATAAAGTCTACGCAGACATGTAGGCCTACTGCTATAGATGGCGGATGAGTATTCGTGGGTTTACATTCCACTAGGTCTTAGAAATGGAAAAGTATCTCGAAATGACATTCCAGCAGTTATTCCCTCGTGTCCCTTTTCGACAACATCATCTGAAACTCTCTGCGTGGATGTTTCTCATCAAGATTGATTAATCAAAGATCTGTTATTGGAGATATGCGTTAAATCTTCCCAGAAACACGCACACATTCAGTAAACACGAAGGGCTACTTCACGGAACAATCAATAATATTGTTACGCTTTTATATATGTAGGTCATCTACGATTGGTCGGTTACGATCCACACACAAGCAGAAACAGCACAGCGATCTCTAAGAAAAGTAATATGAAGATTTAGTCTCACGAGCGAACTTATCCTAATTTATTGAGTTTCAGAGAGGAATGATCCAATAAATTCGTCAGATGACAGACAGCGATTAGGACTAGGGACTTAGAACTAGTTTAATATAAAATCGATAATGTCTTCCGCTTATAAGATGCATTAATATATTCATTGCGTTCTATATACATTTAGGATCAGTATATGTCCAATACCATTGAGTGATTTTTGAGAGGTTACGACTATTGTAACAACCGACACTTATGGGCATTGAACTGCGAAAAATATCCGCCCAACAATTTTATCAAGTGATCATCGATCATCATTAGGGGCTGTAGGTGGTAGTTAAAAGTTGATGAGAAATAAGTGTATTGCGCTAAAACACCGAGAAAACCTGTGGGTAACATAGCACTAACGTGTATAGAGTCACGAAATCGACTTTGATTGACTACAACAAGTACTCAAATGTACCAACTATCGATAACGTCAAGTATGATGGTTTGAAAATATCGCGAATTAAAAAAGAAACCATAGTCTATCGTGCATAAAATTCCGCATCCAATTAATATGGTTTTGTTTGGACTGGTGCGTACTTTTAACTTATACTTTTGAGCGTAGGTAAGACGTTTATTATATACGCACATAATTCCTAAATTCACAAGTCATTGTCATATACAATATCGATCAAGTCTCGTCTGGATTTGGCTAGATACGAAAATAGGATTACAAAAGCTTTTCAACATAAATCATTTTTTTAATAAGAAGTTTAAGATTTAAAAGACGAGAATCATTTGGCATTATATATTTGTGTAGACCATCACATTTTATGAACAGTATAAAACAATTGAATACGCAAGGAATTTCAAAACGGATAAATGAAGTAACATTTTGAAATAACAATACATGTACATCTCGTATTAATTTTAAACAAACGTTGTCAACGTGTGTCGCGCTGATTTTGCAAACAACGAATTGCTGCAACAAAAAGTTGTAAATCGTATTTTGTTAAACTTCTCTTTACAAAATGCAACCCAAATAAATTACCATAAGGTCTTAAATTTAAAAAGATTTAACTCCCAGACTTTTCATAGTCTCCAGAAACCTTTTTAAACATTATTTTCAATTCGCTGTTAACAATGCCAGGTTTATTTAGATTCTAGAAAATTCGAAAACGGAGATTCGACTAAACATGTATGTCTAAAATATCAGTTTAAGAAAAAAAATCTTAACAACGAAATATTACAAAATGTGCAGTGCGTAAGAGATAATATTGAATGTTTGATCATATTTTTTCAGCTTTGTATGGCTATGCAAAATTCCTCTCAATGAAACACTGCAAGGGTAACTGAACAAATGTTTTACTCAACCAGACTGAATTTTAAACCAAACTCTAATATAAATTCACTTGGTAGAATAATGCCAAAGATTAAACGTGATTTTCTCAGAAGAACAACATTCTGGATCTTTTTAACACCAATGTGATGCACTAGGATCGTTTCAATAAACACACGCTAAATAAGGCAAAATTACTAAATTATTTACACAACAGTAACGTGATGTGTTCATTTCCAATTAATTCAGTACAATTTTATCATTTCAGACACATTTACACGCGCAGCTCATATAGGCTACAATACGTATACATGTAGGTCTTCGGTGCATCTTGATCGTGTGTCTGTTAAACAAATTTTCGAATATACTCGTTAATCTAAACGTTGCGTTGGTAGCATACAGTATCTCATTTCAGGATTCGAGGTGGAAGAATTTCATTACAAATCTGAATTCATTTGGGCGGTATTTATTTTAGCGGTATTTAATTAGATAGGTATCCTCGGTAATGCAATCGAAGCGAAGTGCATGCATTATCATTAGGGTCGTATATACAGTATTTATTCGTAAATATTATAGGAATGCGTTGGAATTATGAGAAATTGATGTCGATGCTGCAACTATATGATACAAATGAAATTTAAGAGGTCTCTAGGCATATACACATATACATGTAAAGTTTTACAAAAAATCGTGAAATTTGATTTTCAACCAAATTCCAAATAAATTCTAGAGATAACTCCCGTTTGCGTATTTATTGTAGTATTTTTGAACAGTTATTTTATCCAAATCGATAACTTACAAAAACAAAGTACATGTAGAAGCACGCTTCAAGAGACTAACAGAAACTAAGAACGAGATGAGGTAAAGGTTAAACAGACAGCGCTGCGCATTTCCTTAAATAAATAATGTCTATTTTAGAATTCCGACAGTCCCATTTTGCACTTGCATGTCCTGATCAGAATAAGAGATTTTAAATTAAAGCTTCTGGCTCCATTAATAATATCTTTAGAAAGACGTTGGTGTAACTGATTAGTGAAGGGGATGCAACTTATTTTTCTACGTAAAATGGTATATAAGCATGCACGAGTTTACGCCAATTAAATAGGACATTACCCAAACATATTGCATTTTTTGTGTGCTAATATGGAGCATTATTCGCCGCATTTCCAATGCTCGTGTTTAATCAATATATCCGCATGCGGTGGTCTAATCTTAGTGTGGAATTTCGGTTCCCCATTATACGTGGATGTTATTATTTCAGAAAGCGGGGAACGAGCGGAAAAATCCATAATTCCAATGCGTTTATTTGGTAAGTTCAATTTAATTCCACCCGGAGCAACCAACCTACGCTATATATTTTAATGGCAACCACGCTGCGCTTTGTCCTACAAGCCCGTAATCATTTAGTTTGGGTATAGCGAAACTCGCCGCGTTTACAAATTAACAGTTGCGGAAAATTGCCGGAATCGGCATCTATTTTTTTTGTTAGACTATACCGTGTTTTGTATTTCTCCGCCATGCAAGGCATCATCTTTAATCGATATGGACAATGTTTCCATAGAAATCTAGCAACCTGTCAAAAGCTCACGGGAAAAAATGGGGCTTATTTTTAGCATCTCCCGTGTGCAGGCTCGGATTTAGCCGATTATGTATATCGAAAATATGTCGAATGTTTGGATTATTCAGGCGCACAATAGTGTGACGGCTCATTCTCGATCAACTTTGGCGAACATAATTCACGAAGCTGAAAAAAAATTGATACATTTTCTGTTTTTACAAGAAAACTTTTGAGTTTTTTGTCTTCTTTATTCTCCGTTCAGACGCATGCATTCTTATTTTATAAACATTTCAAATGCGGGGTTACCGAAGAGGAAAATCTTATTAAGTGTTGTCTTCCATCGTGCTTTTGTCAGGAACGTGTCTGCACCCAATTTTGCATTTTACATCGATTTTAAGGCGGGAAAAACATAACAAGCGTTGATTGTTTGCCCATTATTATTCACCGAATGTAATCAAGAAAGATTTCCGTTTGATTTCATGCGAGTCACGTTTTCTTCCGTTTAAGATGCGCCGAAGGAAGCTTAAGTAATCGTCTTCGTATGCTATACTATACACTTTGCACGAGGATTTAGAGAATGACCTCAAATCTCTCGTCGTCTTTGGAGTACTTAATGCATCGTAGAAAGGCTTACATCTTCTCTTTCTAAGACAACAGGCTGTTATTAGAGGTACAGTAGTTTTGCAAAATGGGGTACAAGTTATGGGCATTTCTTGCCTTCCTCCAATTAACAATCAACAAAAGTTGCGTCTTCTTCCACTCCAACACACTTCGCCAATAGGCTATGTGATGGAATGCCATGCAGTGTGGGCGATAAAGTCCATTTAACGACGTAATAATTAAAGAAGCGTGCCCAACAAAACACTTCGGTGTTTATATACGGCATCGGGGATGCACTCACCAATTCTGAAACAAGAAAACCGTTTCTCTCCGTTCGCATATATGGTCAACATTGACACACTCCCCGAACAGCAGGTTTTTAGCCTGACAGAGCTTGCGGTTTACTTTTCTGCTGCATACTTGTTTTAGATAAACAAGAGAGATCCTTCTATTTTATTTATTCTGTAATTGTGGTCCCTCCATTGTCAGAATGAGTGGAATCAGCTAATGGACTTAATTCTGGGCTTCTGTCGTCCATACATAACGTCAGGTTTACATTGAGCTTATTACCGTCATGGTCAGGGCGCTAAATACGTTAAGGCTCGCGATAAACACCAAGAGTGCTTTGGAGAGAATAAGGTGTAAGAGACTACTTTCTGGTCGGGCATGTTGACATGCAGGCACCATATCAAAGAAGACAACTGGGTGTATCGTCGATGCGTTTTTCTTAACCGCACTATATATACATGAATGCCATTTTTCAGCATGGAAAAATTGTTCCTAGAACGAACTTCCGATGTTCTTGGAGAACTACAACGAGACATGAATAAATTATCAAGCATGGCGTTCTGTGTAATTAAGGAGGCGTGCGTGAGGGAAATCGATTCATAATATATGCGTGCGAGAACAGGGCCAGTTCTTCTAAAGATAATAATTAGCGTAGTTTCCTAAAGATAATTCGTTTCCAGTTCATAAAGTGTGCTAAGAAAAAATGCGGCTCTGTCAGTTGTTCGAGCCATGTTTCATACAGGTTAAAAGCCAGGGCTAATGATGTCTATTTGTCAATGCATATTGTCACTGTCATTATATGAGTGAAGTTTATCGATAATTCCATCATTTTGTCATTTCATCGTTTTTCCAAGCTGTCGCTATATATAGCATTCTAATATAATTTAAAGCTTTTCAAAGCCATGAAAAAAAATATCCACCAGAGCTGTAAACGTGTACTTGCAGTACACTGTAATGTATTTTTATGTATATGGCACGTCATCAAGTACATTACATAATTATTTCCCAAATCCTTGTCTTTCATATTAATTTTTTTAACGATACAAAATGGATAATTTGATGAGATATTTCATATACAGTACTTCATTTAAAACGTTTAATTGTTTAACTTGCCAACGTTTTGATCCGTTTTCACGTGAAATTCATCCATTAAGACCGTACGTATTTTACCGTTTTTGAAAGTAGATTTCCAGACCAGCATTAATGCAGTTGCATCACAAAGCATGATCCTACATAGTGTAGAAATGAATAATGAAACAATGTCGTTGATTATGCGATGAATGTATGCAGTATGCGATTTATTATTTTTGAAGCATTGGCCTTTTCAACCCATGCCTCTACACTGTATATCAGCTATTTCTCTTAGCGACTCCCCCCCAGCCCCCATCGTAATATTTTCCATCATCACCTGATTAAATTGACCCAAAAATACATTCACTATCATATACCATTAGAATCAAAAGCAGCATTCATTGGCGCAAATTTATAACCTCAATTATATTGGGTGGCCTCCAAATATCATCTTCCCAATCAACAATGTCAAAATTAATATTTAAATTTATTATCACTTGCTCGTTTAATATATCAAAGGGGGATTCAGAATTACACGTAATGAGTCTTCATTTGGGTACATCGCTGGAAATTATTGTTAACCCCTAATTAGATTTGTTGAGATTTGCAATTATTTTCAGCGCACGATTTATTACAAATTATCTATACATTATGCATGGATTCTATGAACCATGCACTTAGAGAATATATACCAGTACAAAAATGTTTTATTCACTTAACGCTCGTACTTTTCACGAAATTTTATCAACATAAGCGAACCAATTATCTAATCGAAGATATAAGCGCTACTGCATGCGGCAGTACACAAGTATAATGTATAGCAACAGTTTTTCAGCACCAAACCATTATAGAAAGAATTAACTGACGCATTTCAACAATTATCGTGTTTTGTACATGCAGTGCTGTAGTTGCACTCCAGTGCTACCAAATTACGCGTGCATTAGTTCAAACCAGATTCCCACAGTATTTCAAAAAGATATAAGCCTAATTGAACCACATCAACAACGTCTGTGCGAACAGTACGGATTGTACGCGAATTACTCATATTAGCATGCATTTCCATGAAGTGTTAAGCAAACAGAAGAAACCATGCGTCTCCCAGGCCAATATACAATTTGCGAGCATTCGCTGGAAAAGTCTAAAGAAATTCCGCGAATGGGAGCCGAAATCGAGTGGTAAAGAATAAAAAAAACATCGGAGAGATAAGCAATTGCATCCACCACCTACTAACGTCATCGCTGAAAATCAATCAGAAATTTTCCACAACGCTTGGCTTACATAGAAAGGGTGGTCTTTCGATGGAAATGGTGCTGGAAATAGCGCGACGTTTTGCTGAGTATATTTACTGGCGCGTGTTCTACACGAACACAAAAAAAGGTGTTGACAAAGAATTTGATCGTAATGACAGCCAGGTTATTGTCAATGACAATGTTAAGTATCTTTCTGTACAAGCACTTATGAAATCGTAATCATTGCACCTATAGCAAAATTAATTTCCTCCCAAATTTTCAAGTATCACGAGATGAAATTGGCTTTTCGGCGTTTTTTTTTTTTTTTTTGCTTTGCATTCAAGTGCTCACATAATAAGATGTGAATGACAGCAATCGAAAAAGAGCAAAGAGCTAATTAAAAAACTTTATTTTGGCAATGTCATAATAAAAATAAATTTCGCAATATGTCAGTCCCATTATATCCTTAAGCAATGCAAGGGTTTAGATTTATTTTAAATATCATTTATACAGGATGGAACAGAAGAGAGAGCCACCCTATTTTTTTCCTTTCATTTTATTGTTACATAAATTATGTTTGTGCGGTTAATTAGTAAGTATATGTGGTCTATCCAATGATGTTGCTAAACTTGACCTATACGACAATTTTTTCATGGAAACGTGTGCTCAAACCTTTTTACCACAACACGTAGGACAAAATAGAGAGTTTTTGCAAACCGTTTCAAATACCGTAAATGCTATGGTATTTGTGCAACGTGTTAGATATCGTTGCACGCCACTTCGACAGTTTTTTGCACATTGTAAGCCCAGTCACATGGCCCAGTCCCACACGTTATAAGCCACCATATTGGGACTCAAGCTTCACCAAAAATTCAACATCCTCAACGTTAGGGAATCCAATGTCTCAAAAATCAAAGCGAGGCAAGTGAAATCGATTTTTCGGCAATAGAACTTTAACACGATTATTTAAATACACAAGATTAGAAATTCTGGACGAGCCTTTGTTACGAGTGAAGATAATCGATACCTGGTTATTTATAATCGATTTCTAGAGTCGATTAATTAGCAGAAGGCGAAATATCTAATCAGTGTTATAGTGTATTTTCAATTATGATTCCCTGGGATTGTGTCCCGCTATCACCGGCTGTTGTTGTCAAGAAAAACGATGACCTCTTTGTGACTTGATCGCGCTTATGCGCATGTGCGGACGTGACGTCGCAATAACGTATCGGAGTTTGAGTGTTTTCCGTACGTAGTCACGATCGTTATGAAAAGTATCGGACGTCAATCCGGTTGTTACAACGTTACTGTAACGTCACCCTGTGCATGCGCATAAGCGCGGTCACGTGACAAAATTACAGTGAATTTGAAATTGGCGGGAAAACAGCGCAAATGAGAAATGAAAGAACATATTTCGCAAAATTTTATAATGACAATTTTGAAAATTGTTTGCATGACATTTTTTAAAAAAATTGACAATTTTGTGTTCGGAAAATGTCGAAAATTCGTCCTCAGAAACGTGACAAATTTCGCAATTTTGTCCCTCGGAAATCGTGGCAAATTTCGCAATTCTGTTCCTCGGAAATCGTGGCAAATTTCGCAATTCTGTCCCTCGGAAAAAGTGGCATAATTCGCAATTTTGTCCGTCAAAAAACGTGGCAAATTTCGTAATTTTGTCCCCCGGAAAACGTGGCAAATTTCGCAATTTTGTACCCCGGAAAACGTGGCAAATTTCGCAATTTTGTCCCTCGGAAATCGTTGCAAATTTCGCAATTTTTTCCGTCGGAAAACGTGGCAAATTTGGTCATTTTGTCCTCGTAAAACGTTGGAAATTTTGCAAATTTGTACTCGTAAGACGTGAAATGGCCTTTGAGCCAACCACGTAGAAGCATTACTTTTGAGTTGCGACACCATGACTGTACAGGTAATTCAATTCAATTCAACTCAGTACCCTACAGTCAGCAACTAAATGCCATATGGTAGGGGGGTCGAACCCATTTTCAGGAGAAAGCTCCTACGTCAGTTGCGATCGACTTAGACATCATTGTTAAATTGAACTTGAATTAACTT
>JAQGAO010004192.1:0-15619 GCA_034697705.1 Ommatoiulus sabulosus
GCGCCGACGCGATTTTTTAAAACACCTACGAAGTTTCCGAAAGTGAATGCCCTAAAAATAGGCATTTGACAGTAGGTCAGCAGAGATTTAGCTCTGAAGATTATTTTCCGAGGATCGCGGTTGTCAATTTAAGTTTTGGTTTTGCAAATATCCTTAATTGACATGTTTCTACATGTTAGGTTACTTGGACGAACTAGAGCTATGTTAGAGCTACTTGAAACACGTGTTTTCAAATGTTTTGTTATACATGTTATACAAATTTGAAAACAATCATTAGAAATTGGAAAATAATTCAGTACAGAAATTAAACTTGCCAATGTTTGCTTGGAATTTGTTGCAGCGTTTGATATTCGATGATTGAATAAATGTTACATTACTTACTTAACTTTTCTGCAGCATGTACATGTAGTTTTCGAACATTGCCAGAAAATCAATTGCAGTGTATACTGTATTTTGCGTTGAAATTATGGAAGCACTTTTTCATTATTACAAATGATGGACTAAAGAAGAGGATGAGCAATTTAAATTGGAGCTTTTTTTTATGTGTCATTATTATTGATTCCTCTTGAACAGAACACAAATGCAGCTTTACTTAATGACACTTTGAAATTATTTTTTTCAGATATGCTGATCAAAATGCAGGGTTTCACAGTTTGGTGCTGCTTGCTATTGCTGGGCACGACGTGCGGGGCTCGGACACCGGTCAGCGAGGCCTCACCAAGCACCAAAGCTTCCCCCACTTTTGCGTATCCTGGAGATGTGCGTACAAACATTTAGTTGAATACATTGCTGTATATTATTTCATAATACCAAAAATACTGTACAGTAATTTGTTTATTTTGGGCTGGGTAATTATCAAAATCAGATGCAGTATTTCTATAAAACTATATCATAATTAAAAACTTTGTGGGAAGCTGGACTTCAACCATTGTTATTTGCTCATTTTTAAAGTTTGATCCAATTTTCGTTACTCAGATCTACATCGGGGTTTTCATCGACCTGCACAAGTCCCTGCCCTATCCTGGCACCAACCAATCGTGCGGCGAGTTGAATCCTGCTGCCGTGCAACAACTTTGGGCCGCCATTTGGGCCATTGATACCCTCAACAATCAAACTGAAGCCAGTATGCCGAAATTAGGTAACTATTCGATTTTCCAAATGTTTGTAGAATTCGTCTGAATGCATGGATTTTACAACTACGATGTATTTTTAATGCTACACAACTTGCAGGTTTGAAGGTGTATGACACATGCGACAGTCCAGTTTCTACATTGCAGCATACCATGGGCTTCCTCCAGAAGACTGTGACGCAATTTCCGGGCGCCTGTGAACCGCAGGAAGCCGTTCCTATGATTGGTAAAAAAAAATTGTATTTCAGAATAAATTTTAACTTTGAACTTTTACAAACAAACATGACGATTTAAATTCCATTCCACTGACTATCAAATGTAATCGAAATTTTACTCTTTGTCTTCCACTGGTATATTAATTTCCTCAAAATTTCGCTATACATGCCATCGACGTTGGAGTTTTGCTTATTTGAAATTTTTATAGTTTTCATTTAATCACCACAATAATATTTTTAATTTTTTATTTTAGGAGTGATCGGTATTGGTGAAGCTGAAGCCTTGAAGCCTGCTCTCGGGTTATTGGCTGTGTATTCAGTGCCGTTTGTGCTGGCCACCCCAAGCGCCTCCAGTGGCCTTCCTGCACAGACCAACGTCTTGACCACGGCCCCTACTATGGCCAGCATCGTGCAGGCCGTAGGAGCACTGCTAGCTGAATTACGCTGGAAGACCATCTACGCCATTTCATCCAGCCCAGCAGCTATCCAAGATCTCACTCTGGCAGCCATCCATCAGGACGTTACCATTGTACAGACACTCGCCCTGACCAGAGACACAATCGGAATCGAAGCCATCGAAGGGATTTTGGCCAACAAAAAGGTTAATTGATCAAGTATTTTCAATGAGCGTGAGATTTAAAAAAAAATACGCATTTGTAAAATGTGTAAAATCTAATGAAGAATTGACAGAAAATGCAACAATGAAATATTATTTTAAATGTTTAAATTTGAAGAAATTCTTTGTTATTGCTAGTCCTCATGGTTATTTTTTCATGTACCTTGTAGGTCAACAGTCCTTGCGTGGTGGTTTTGATGCTGGAACCAAACGAAATCGACATTTTGGTTCGAGTGCTTAGCGGCCGCGAGGTAGTCAATGAGATCACATGGATCGTCGCCATCCCGTCGTTGGATAGAAAGCACATCTTATCTTGGGGCAGCGTCCTGAAGCGTGGTTTCTTACTGACGCCTCATTCCGCTTACCTCCAAGACTTTAGCACATCTTTTTTGGGGGCGCTGGCTGGCAGGGCCAAAGGGAGGCCATTGGCGGTGGACACTTACCTCCAGAAGGAATACCATTGTAGCAGTGATGTCAGAACCAACGGAACCTCTTGCTCAAACTTGACTCTGAGCGATTTGCAGAAAGGATACAGACAGGACCCCAACGTGCCTTTCGTGAGCAAAGCCGTATCGGCTCTGGCCGCCGCTCTGCGTATGGTACAGATTGACCGTTGCAAGCTGAGCGCTCGTTGCATCCAGCAAAATCTTGGGGGGCAGCCCAATTTTAAGGAAATCTTGACCGCCCTCATGAAGCTCAGCTTCACTGTGCAGGGCAATGAGCCTATGGAGGTGGAGGGCACCAGGCTGAAGTTCACCACAGATGGCAAGCTCATCTTCAAGCACTTCGACATTTACGCCTTCAATGGATCATCCCAAGCTTTTCAGGTAATTGTAGATCAGTTAGTTGGGATAATTGCAAAGGACTAGAGTAAATGCAAATGACGGCGTTTTCCAAAGTTTTTTATATATGTAAACGGGAATAAGTCTTTCGTGAATCATTTTTCTTGTGCAAAACATTCTATTGATTTCTTTGAGCCTGTTACTTGTTTCGCAAATTTACAGTTGGCTCCAATTGGGAAATTTTGTAGCTAGACGTTCAACTCCGAAAATCGCTAAGCAGTCTTTCATGTCCATTTCAGGTTGGATGGTACAGCGACAACGTTGGCCTGAACCTAAACGCTGCTTGGCGACAGCGAGCACTGTCCACGCGGGTCTATCGCACCCGCTCAGGAACTGAAGCTGTGGAAGCATACGAAGGGGGTAGTGAAGAGGAGGAAGGAGGTACTGGCCGCAAGTCCTGGGTGAGCGTGTTGCACTTTTCCCCTCGTGCAGCATTTGCAGGCCGCGGTTGGGCCACTGCCGCAGTAGTAGCCTCTGGCTTGGGCCTGTTGGCCACCGCCTATGTATTCATCTACGTGATGGTCAAGATATGCGATCGCACGCTCACCGGAAACCAATTTTTGGGAGTGCTGCTGCTGGTGAGCTTAGCCTCCATGTACGCCACTTGCACGCTCTTTGTGCTGCCTCCCAGTGAGGCGCTGTGCAACTGGCGCCTCTTCCTGCACTCGACGTCTTATGCCCTCTGCTACGGCGTCCTCTTTGTCAAGGTCATGCAGCTGCGCAGCCTTGTGTACCTAGGCCTCGGAGGCCGCTTGAGCTACCTAAACCAGGCCTTCACGCTGTTCTTCATCGTAGGGCTACAGGTGGCCCTCAGTATCCAGTGGTCAGTGCTCATGCGGCCCATGGCTGGCATCCTCGAGAACGGTGAGCCACGCTGCCTGACCACCAAAACAGATTTTGCATGCTCGCAGGCCTATGTGCTCCTCTTGTTGCTTCTGACTGGTGGTTATGCATTGTACACGCGGCATATTCGCAGGAATCACAATGAAGGACGCTGGGTGCTGGTGGCTGCGCTATCTTCTCTGCCGGTGTGGATCTGCTGGATGACCACCCTACTGGCCACCGATGACCAGTATCAGGAGCCGGCTGTGTGCGCTGGACTCATCGCCTCTGCAACTCTGGTGCTGGCCGTGATCTTTGGACCTAAGATGCGTACTCTCAGCAACCGGAGTAGCCGCAGTTCCGCCACGGGACACAAGGACGGCTCGTCCACCAACTCCACAGCCACCGTGTTCTCGCTGACCCACGACCAAGAGGCTGTCAGCAAGACGGCCAAAATGTTTCCCTCATCGCTGTTTGCTGAGAGCCTGCTGCGCAACCCACTGTACGATTTCAGGGACAAGCGGCTGGACACCATTCCTGAGAAGACGGAGAACAGGTTCTCATGAGCATGGTGCGCCGACGAATTTTGATTCGTTTTCTTGAAATTTGGAAGAAACTCTGATGAAAATTCCATGGATTTTCTGGGAAAACCACAGGGGCCTTTATGCCTTTGTCAGAGGATCGAAAACAAAGCCGAGTTGATGGAAATTTGAAAAGTTCCAACGATATAACAACTGACTTTCTCGGCTTGATGAGGTTTAAAAGCAGAGTTGGGAATCGAAAATGGTTGTCACAGTTTTTCATGACGGAATGGCTGATCACGAGCATCGTGTTAAAATTTAGTAAAAACACAGGACGATTCTTAAACTAAGGTTGGGAATTGATGATCGAATTCCAATATTATTGTCTCTGATGCAAGGACATTTGGTAAGATTAGGAAAAGTGTCTGAAATTTTTATCAGTTCGTAAAAAGCTCTAGGGATTTCACTTAGTGTAGATTGAGAAAAAATGTGGCGCCTTTAGACCCCAAACAACAAGAATGTGTAATGGCATGCTCCACAGTAGCCTCTTATCGAATTCTTTAGCAATTAAGGCGAGTATATTGTCCTGCTTCAAAATGATGTTTTAATTGAAGTGAACCTTTTCGATTTACGGTAATAATTTTTAAAAATGTGAATATATCTATTTATTTTTATCGACTTAAAAAGGAAAATGTATTGTAAATAAATGTATATTCCCAAGTTTCTACTATTGCAGGTATTTGCATTTCAAATATGCACAGTACTCATAGTACGCACTTTCCGAATTCTCGCTTCATGTATTATAATCGGTCGACCTGGCAATGTTAAGATAGCCTCATTCCTTGCAGCGTTTAATTGAATATACGCACAAAAGCCTTATTAATTAGATTTGTTACCCGTTGCCATGGTGGAACTTAGCTCGTACTATCGCCTACATGATGCACCTCCATATCAAGTTGTTGATCGGGTGTTTTAGAATTTTTTGTATATATGACTATTATGATGGATAAGATTTATTGTACGTTTCACACGATTTATGTAAATATATTTAATTAAGAAAATGATTACAGTCTTTACGTATATTTTTTACTTTTGAAATTTTAGAAAAGAATCCACGCAGTTCTTCTGTATTTTTTTGTATTTATAAATTGACATTTATATCTATTAAAGTACAAAGTATACCTCCAAATTCAGATGACCCCCACGCGGTATTTCCACACCAGAAGTTGCAATGATGACTCTGCAATTGAAAAGTAAGTAAACGCTTATTCTCCCACATCACTCCATGACAAAAATTCGATATCTAATGGAAAATTAGAAAAATTGAAATTAAATTTGAAAGTACGTATTCGATCAGTTAACGCTTTGTGGCGAGTGTTTTTGATAAAAACAAAAAAATGAAAACTCGTTAGCTGTTAATAAACAGCTAACTTAAAACTTGCTAATGAAGCTGCGATTAAAAAAATAATTAATTGATACATTTAAAAATATAATGTTTCATCTTTCTGACATATAATAATAATAATTATGTTTAAGAATGTTAATCCGTTAGGTCACATTCAATTTCCAATTTGAAACGAAAAACAGTTTTTATTGTGATTTTGTTTTTGATCGTGTTTGCAAAGTTTAATATACAACATTAGTTTAATGACTACAAGGTAGAAAATATTGTTGATACCGTACAAATATTTAGACTGCCTTTCGCCATACTGTGATTTTGTTTTACTATTATAAAATTTTCGAATTTTATTTGAAAAACAGCCATTTTTGAACAGTATGATTTAAGCGCCTGTCCGTTTTAATATGGCCTTCCCTTCATAGTTAGTAGCTACTAGCTTGATAACTGTAAATGTTCTATGGGTGGGAGCAGGGTGAAGCTTGTTTCCAGTAGCTGATAACCAGTGTCGCTTAGTGGTATGCGTTTGCAATACCACTTGGCGACTCTGGTTCGAAATCGGTTAGCAAGCGACTGGAATAAGCTCTTCCCTGCTCCCACCCTAATATAGCAAGATAAGCATTTTGCAAATTTACGTCAGAATAGGCATAAAACATCGAAATTAAATCCTGCACCGATGATGACGTGCAATACCTACACTCTTTTTTTTTCATTCTTGAATATTAATACTAACATTGAATCAAATAGTGGTATATGTATCCGGAAATCCGGTCGTTTATGAAATTGCCTCGCGCTTTGACCTTGCACGAGCATCTTTTGGCAAAAGCGCTGTAGTTAAGAGAAGTCGTTAGGGATAGAAAAGTGAGTTGGACAGCAGCGAGAGTAGTGGAATGTCGTCGTGTGTGAGCATCTATGATTAATATTCATGTTTAATAAGGCGTTAAATCGCTTGAATTTAATCGTCCAATGCAAGGGAAGTGATTCTAAGTGCTTCGGCGAGCGACTGGCGAATGATGCCTGCCGCGAAAACGCCTGAAAATGAGGAAAAAGTGATCGCTAAAAAATCGCAGTCTCGGTATCTTCGCGCCAGAGAATGCAGCAGCAGTCGAAACAACAAAAAGTTTTAAGCCTAACCGAGGCCGCGTCCCAATTTCCAATTTAACTTTTGTTTTCGTTGTGGATTTCATTCGCTAGACATGTCAAAAAAACGCCGCGTTGAGAGGTAGGCAAGGTCGTCACCTGCCCACGAACGATATTCTTCCTTATACCGGATACGTTATCGGCTACCTGCAACAGCATCGCAATCTGTCAAACTGGTGGCCAAGTTCTATCAGGTAAAAAATCAAACAAGTTTTCGTTTGTTTTAAAAATGTTTGCATAGATGCGCACCTAGTTTGCACTTTCTATGCGATAAAGATGCGCGCGCTAATCCCGTTTCGTTTATCGGTCAAGTCGATAGTGTATATCAGTGCCGTGTGTGAACAGTGGCATTTGGACGTTCTGAACTTAACAGTAAACACAACGAACAGTGAAACTGAAAGTACAGTAAAGTAGCAAAAGCAACGACCACCGAACATTACAGGAAAAAACACAACAATCACAGAACGTACAGTAAACTCGACGACGACGACCATTCAAAGTACGGTAAACACAACGACGTAGGCCTACAGTAAACACAAACACACTGAAAATATAATAAACGCAACTGCCACTGCAAGTAAAGCAAACACAACGACCACTGAACGTAAGTTCTGTATTAAGGTAAAATTTAAACAAGTATTCGTAACACATGGACCAGCATTCAAACACACGGTTGGTCATCACAAAACGTACAGTAGACATGTACGCAACGACCACTGAATGCACCGTAAATACGACGACCACAGAAAGTACAGCAAAGGCATTTTTTTAATTTGCATTTTTCACTTTTTTACATAAGCCCAGTTGAACGGGTGTGTTCGAAAACTCACCGCGAATGTTCGGAACAGTCAGCGAGAACGTTCCTAAGTTATTCCATGCCTCATGGTGTTGAACTCATTTGAACCGATTTGATGGGGAATTACTCTCGACTTATTTCGATGATTGAGCAGAGAAGTCATGAGCAATCATGCGTGCACTTCTGGCAGATGAATGTGTTTAAGTGTGTTTATGTTAAATGCAGACCTGTCAAAGTCTGTCATCAGCGATTGTGCTAGAGCTAAGGAACAGTTTCTCGGTTACTGAACTGCTGCATCGATCCAATTAATCATTGGTTCGAAAGTGGGCGAACTTTTAACAATTACTACTTTGTGTTTCTGACCGTGCTGGAGGGTTTACATTGATCAGTGCACATTGAACAGCGTGATAAAAATAAGAGACACACATTCTGCAGCGGTTAAACAGCCTTGTTTACTTCCGACAACAAGATTTGTCAGCTTTATCAAGCGTACTCTTATTTTTGAAGGCTCCTTTACTCATTTTGCACACAATAAAATTAAATGTACCTTTGAAGTTGCATGAATCTGTTAAGTTGGGACAGGCCTAAAATTTTCCCATTTTCTCCCATGTTGCAACATATTCTACGTTCGACATAATTAGTTTTGTAGACACATATGCGCTCGTATTTTTTTATATTTGGTTTTTGGGCTGGTAGCCAAAACGCTTGCTTATGAATAGATTTTTTTTGGCAATTTAGCTACCGTATTCACAATAGTAGGCTACTACAAAAAGTTTGCCTAAATTTGAAAAAAAAAGCTCGGCCTTGGAAACAAGACGCAGCCGCAAAGAGGTGGGAAAATTGAGAAACTTCCGGTGTAATTTCGGTGATGACGCCAGAGGGCGCCACAACACAAGTGCAGGGTGTCAGTGAAGGTCATTAAAGTTTTTGTCCGAAGGAGGGATTTATGGGGTGTCTCATAATGCCGTAAATTGCCCGATAGCAATGTTTTCGCGTTTTTGAGTTTGTGGTACGTGGTATATTAGAGTTGCTCGTACTCTGACAAATGCAATACCAATCGTACTTTGGCAGTCGTGAATTCGTAACCAATTATAAATGAGTCGTCTTTTCGACACAATTCACAAGTACTGGTAAATTTATCATCTCCATGCGTGCTAAAAATTCATTCTGAAATACACGAATGCGTTTAAAACAGAATCTGTAAATCCCCGCAACGACTTGTTGTTGTTGTCCGTATACGAGTGACCCTCTTCAGCCATTTTATTTTTTTTAACTTTTGATGAATATCAGAATATGTTGTTGATGATGAGGCTTGACGTAGCTGCCGTACGGAGGCGCTACCAGTTAAGAAGACGTGACATCATCCTGGGTATAATTCTTGTCTAGCCTCTGCAGTGCCACGAGGTTTTATGCGTCGTTGCTCGGATTGCATCACAGATGGCGCCATGGTTTTGCAAAGGGTCCATTACGAACCTATATGTTAGACACGTCAAAATGTTGCCACTGCTGGCCTGTTTCTGTGTAACCTGTATAATTTGAGGAACAAAATTATTGGAGTGTGTGGCTACTTCCTTTGATTAATTCCGAGCAAATCGGATTTACATGTAATTGGTGACATTTCGCGCTTGGCAGCATTGGCCTTAGCATCTCCAGGCCACACGCGCATCCACGAATACTAATGGCACCGATGACGACACCCGTTGACGCAGTCAAGGTCAGGGACGTTCGTCAACAGGTGATTATTTACCCGTTGACGAGGGGTTGCTCCAAACTGCGATGGACCAAATCGGTGGACTAGCTAACCGTAGTGTGTAGAGCAATCAGCAATAAGCAGAATTGTTTGAGTTCTCAACCACAAGTTTTAGTTACGCATTGTTAATCCAAATGTCAGCCTCAAGCGCACTCATTATATAATTTCTTAATATATCTTTTCTAACTTCGCCCTTCATCAAAATGCCAGGTTGGTCGTGCCTGCCCACCACCAAAATTTTATCCACCAATTAAAAGTCATTTTTTAATAATAAAAAAACAACAACTAAGTTTTGTTTGCCTCCTGGCGTTGAGTCAGTCGAATCGACTGGCTTTGGCATTTTGATTTTGCAGAAGCGATTCTAAATTCGGTCATATCAGTTTCCTGAAACAACGAAACTCAACTGGATGCCATTTGTATTCGTCAGTTCTATCTGCATCATGCTACCAGGCCTATGTGCACCTATAGTGTTTCGGGTCGCCATCTTGGAGCATACGCGGTCGTGCTATTCCGTCGCTAGGCTAACGTGCAATCCGAGAGATTTGACTGCTTCCAGATCTACCAAATGTTCGATTAGCCGCCATCTTGGTGTAGCGGTATTGACGAGACCCAGGATTTTTGTGCATGAATTCGTCCGCATTTCTCAACGGTGTCATGGACGTGTATCCTTCGATGCTTGGCCTGCGTGCTTGGCCTGCGACGCCATCTTGAATCCAAGCAATGCCAACGATATCGCGTAATTGGCTGATTATCGGAATGACTGATTTGTCAGGAAATTAACTGATTAATGGAATATTCAGCTACTGATTTCAGGAATCAATTCATCGATGGCTTTTAAGGAACATTTCGGTGCTAGACCTGCGTGCAAATGCACTGTATGCACGACGCCATCTTGGATAAAAGCAATGCCAACGACATATTTGAAGATGTACTTGAATTATCGTGTAATTAGCTGATAATGGGAATAACCGATTTGTCAGGAAATTAACTGATTAATGAAATATTCAGCTGCTGATTTCAGAAATCAATTCCATCGATGACTTTAAGGAACGTTTCGAAAGCGCAAAACGTTTTTTGTTGTAGCTTGACTCATTCCGGTCAATCGTTGACTTCAGAAATACGTGTTACTGACATTACATGAACCGCACTCGTCCATCGATGATGTAAGGAATGCTTTAAAAGTGCACTTTGTCTCCTCCTACTCTTTTGTCAGTCCATAGCACGAATCGTTAGATAACACCTTCGTGTTTTATTGGAATTTTCTGATAATTTCTGTTGACAATGTGAACGTGGGAGCTCATGATCTGATAGGTAATTTACCTGGACTACTATCTGTTTATCTGTCTTGAAAACACATTTTCGACGCCAGGAGGCGTTTTTGCGACCAGTAGTGGTTCCAGTTTCTTGCGTGACGGTCAGTGCCGGTTAACGGCCGTTTTAACCGTGGATTAATTTGGACGGTGGATGACCGATGACCCCCATGGAGTGGTTATCGTTGAACTCGGTGACCCCGTATCTTCTGCGGCCACGCAAGAAGTACTGCGTGCGCAGCAACCCCTACGTGCACGCGCTCGGCTTCGGCACCGACAGGCAGGTGAGACGGAGCGCGCCGGAAGTACCGCGAGGTCGCAAGATGGCCGCCACGTGTTCTAATAAGAACCTCTTTTTTTTCTTATAACCCTTCCTGCAGTCGTACACGGGATTCAACAACGCTGGCGCCAGTTTCCTGAGGAAGTTTTGGGTAAGTTACTTCGCTGGTCGCCAGGTGGCGCACTCGCCGACGTAACGTCACCTGGTGGCGTTCTAAAATTGCTCAAGATGACAAAAAGGGGAAAGATGCGTATTTACGTATGATATACATGTACAGGCGTATTTGCAAAATGTGTTTTAGTGTCGAAAGCTTTTTTGTTTTCCACAATATATATATTTTTTGGGGGATAATTACATTTGCATGGAGATGAATCGATGGGGCTACTCAGACAGATGTTTCACGAATGGCGCTTCGCAGGGAGCTTCGTAGGAAACTTTCACATGTGTGCTCATATTGGCACGTATACTGCATGATGTCACGCATTTAAATCAACACTTAATACTTGATTAATCTTATCGGCGACTGCGATAATGGAAGGGTTAGTCATCGCAGTTGTAACTGTGCTGATCAGGTGTTCGAGTCAATTTTAATGTTTGAATTTTCAATGGCTTTAAGATGCATCACATGTAATATAGCGAGCATCTACTGTATATCATAAATTGAGTCACGACGTGTTACGTAAATATTGGACGGGAAGACAATAGGTATTAATCATCACAATGATTATAAAATATTTATCAGAAGTTCTATTGAATTGTCACATTTGATCATCGTCGAATCCTGACAATAAGATTGTTTCATGAGTATGATATCTTACTTCGTTCACAGTACTTTAGGGTACATGTTCCCCTTTTTATTTGGAAGGCCGTTCAAAGTTGGAGTAGTTATTTTTCATGTTATCCCGTTTTTGTGTTTTAGAACTTTTTAACCCATTCAAGTATTGGCAAAAATCAAGGGATTGCTGCTATAGCAAATAACCTTCAACACGTTGCAATGTAATTATTGTAAAGTATAGAAAAATATAATTTATTCAAGAAATTGACTAATAAACGCAATTTATTACTTGAGCTTACTGGCATATGTGTCAAAATTACTGCAGTCGTCATTCTGTCGTGCAAAAAAAGTCCAACATTTATATGATTAATTAGGCTGCTTTAATTAGGCTTGACGTCATGTACATGCATCCAATCGGTTTCTGGTTTTGTGGATTTGATAAAATTATCTATTGAAGGTGCTGTAACAATGGTCGAACCCAAAATATAATCCCCTATCTTAAAATTCTGAATTTTGTGAAATTCAACCTGAAAAACTGGTGGTAAGTTACCGAATATTTGACACGGTATCTTCTCCCAAAATTTTCATCAGCCTGGAAACACTTAAATAAATGGGCCAGTCTTGGACCACCTGCTTACCTGTATTTGCTTCATTAAATGTGTCGCCAGATGGCAATCCCTATGGGATTGGTAAAATCACATGCACTCTTAAAAAAATGGAGTATTTGTGTGAAAATACTCACACAAATCTTTAATAAAGTCACGTTTATTAAAAAAATCTACGACATAATTGCTTTGAAGAAACGTTTTATTGTACGATACATTTCTACACCAGTTCACCTTAGGGTAAGAGCACGTTGAACGCTTATTGCAGACGCTTACCACTCTGCGTACAACTACAATGTGAAGCATAAGTCTGTTTTCGGATCAAACAAAAAACTATATAATTTATGGACTGAACGTGATGAGATGGAATCGAATTGTAATATTCGGGAACATTCGAATTCTGTAGCGGTCAGCTTACGAAGAAGTCGGCTGGCGACTTTCGATGACGCGTTAGCGTCATTTAGGCCCAAAAATCGGCACTATTGCAAGCAGCAGGTGCAACAAGACTTTACAGACTTATGCCTCACCTTGTAGTTGTACGCAGAGTGGTAAGCATCTGCAATAAGCGTTCAACGTGCTCAGTTCTGCCATCACCGTACGTGCACTTATGTCGTGTTTTGCAAATGGTTACTTTTAGTTATATTGATGCCTTGTGGCGTTTTCGCCTGTCTTGAACTTGTGAATCGCTTTTACGAAAACGTCGTTTCATGGCAAAATCACCATGTAGATTTTGGTTTTATGTACTCGTCTTCGATTCGTTTCTTTAACTTGGGGCAAATCTAAAAAAAAATATTAACACAATAGATCGATACGATAACAGCTCGAATTCAGGAAACGTAGTCTACACCACAATTTATGATAACGACATTTTGGACTAATTCACGATGATTGTAATTTCTGCTCCTAGCTGGCGCTGCATGTTCTTATATTAATTAAATTTTAGTCATTTTGCTTGAATATCGAATTATTGATTTTGTACCACAATTTCGTTTGTACAATTTTAGTTTATATTATCAATGCATACGCGATTAAATTATAACTAAAGAGTGCAATTATCCCTAACAAGTTACCTTGGTTTTTCGTTTAATTCTTTCTGTTTTTTTTTTATACTTCAAACGATGTAAAAATTTTCAGTTATGAATTACGTCATTACAATGTAATTTCCGCCGTAAGATAGGTCTAAACGAATTATTTAGGCAATTCCCTTATCCCCCCCCCATATAGAAGCGCCATAGTGCTATTTGCGCATAGAACTTGCATTTCTATCACAGACTATCTCCATTCTGCATCCTGATTGGTTGAAAACGGCTATGGGGTATCATAGAAATAAAGCCACTCGAAGGCTACTTTTTCTTCATAGTTGTTCGGTATTATAACCTTTTCACACAAGCTATGATTGTAGTATGAAACTACCGACCAATCAGAGGACGAGAATCTTAAAAATGGCCGCCATCTTAGGAGTCCTAGGTCGGCATCAAATTGATTAACGTTAGATCCTCTATGTGACATTTCTTTTATATCCATGGGATGGAATAAGCAGTGCTGTCAAGTTTGTTTACCTCCATTTCCCTTTGAAACAGTGTTGTCATACACTGTAAGGATATATTCTGAAAATATCGCTCCAGAGCGTGCAGCAACAAGAAATTGTTTCCGCTGGAATATCTTCCTACGATTTCTCCCAATTTATTCCGGATATAATTTTCCTCAAGTGTGACGGTCTTTAGACCACCATGTTATCAACTGGGATAGTTGGACACTAAGGAATATTTATAGAAGATATGCCATTATCGTACAATACGCACACGTCAACAGTTCGCTACCGAAAATTGATCCCGATTTTTCACTTCTGGCTTATACGCTACATTTAGTCTCGAATCCTGTAATTGGACCAATCGTGGTTTTCTAGGTCATAACCATCATCAAAACAAACATATAAACAGCCGAAGGAGTTCAGGCAATTTAACATATTGCATGTGTACATGTATGTTGAGCCACCTGCTTATATTTTATTAGTTTCATTAACATCAACAATAACGAACGCTCGAACTGCAGTGCATTCTAAAATAGCCTTTATTTTGTAAATCATTGCAGATACTTTGGCCTGTACGACATATAAAATATGTTATGTGATATATTTGGTAATGCGTTGTGAAATACATGTACATTTTGAGATGCATTATGACGTCTTTTGAAATATATTTTGTTCATGTACATGTAACTCATTTTGAATGGAAAACGTTTCAGCCAAAATTCATTTTAAACTACATTTTAAATCCTCAAATTCGTTCTTCCTACAGCAATTTCATTTCATTACCATATGTTTTTGGTAGGTGAAATACATCTGGCACGCAGCATATGCAATATGTTTGGCCAATATTTCTCCATGGCACCTGCCGAATCCTAACCTACTGATCCTAACCAACATTTGTATACTGTGTCACCTATAACATGCACTATACGACCTCTAGGTGAACAATGTACAATATGGTAATCATCTGATTGCACGTGTTCTCTAATTCTGCGCACTAGTGCACGACAGTCCAGTATGGTTAGTTGGCCGGCCAAATATTGCCCTACATGTAACGTTAAAATGTTATTTTTTCATTTCTTTTCAAGTTAGTACCACAACCCTCTCCCCCAAAAATAGGCCTGACATTTCCAAATAGTCGCGCATTGGTCGGCATTCACAAGTGTTTTCCGACTGTCTGTTGAAAGATGGCAAACCCTACAAACATCAATATTATGCCGGGTTGCTATCCCATGTCTTCTTTGGCGCAATTTTCGTAAGAAGGCAGCACCTCATTACTGGCATGTTCGTATGGATTGCCATCTTTCATTGGGTCAGTTAGGATTATTATTGGAATGGTATCTAAACGGAATGGATGTTTTTTACTTCTTTCACGACAGTGTTGTTTTGAACACACATGTTACCTATCCCAAGCCCGGGTTAATGGGGAGAATTGGGCAGATGATTATAGTTTCGTTGCCTGTTACAAAACCGACAAGACGATTGATATCTGCCGCCGATGTTTCATTGGCTCTGGTCTCTGACACCAACGGGCGATGTGTCCATGATTGATGTTGATGATGACGTGCAGTTATATCGTACGTTTTGGTAAAAGTTACATCTGGTATCCCTAATGGTTTTTCGCGAAAAACATTGTATAATGTCTAACTAAACAATTTGAGAGAATAACACCCTTACTAACTTAAGGAAGTCCAACTTCAACATTTTTGTTACGAATTTCGGTGGCCTGGTAATTTCGCTAGATGAATACATTGTTAGAGTGTAACATTTGACAAATTAAGGACTTCAAGCTCTATCATAATTCTGTATTTATTTTTCACTAGCGGTCCCGGCCACGCGTTGCGGTGGCTGAATTCCTTTCCCGACGAATTCCTGCCCTGATGAAGGCCTAAA
>JAQGAO010004193.1:0-15617 GCA_034697705.1 Ommatoiulus sabulosus
CAATATACCTCAAAAGAGACAAGCAAATACCTTTGGGTGTTACAAAACACCTAATTTCACCATTATTTCTTAGAGTGCAGTGTATTGGGAAAAACGCAATATGATGCGATGCCATCGTAGCGATCGTATTTCGTATCATTCAGATACCCACAGGGCAGGTACCACCATGCATAGTGCCCATTGGCTCAGAATACAATTGTATAGCAATAGTCAAAGAATTACATGGGTGGCACGATGCGTATCGACACGATATACGATCGATATAGCCTATACGATTATTGTTAGAATATCTAAATCACTGTCACCGTGCTCATCGCTAGGTAAAAGTTGGCGGAGTCACCATACTGGTCTTTCGTATACTGTGCAAATAAAGTTCCAGAGCTGCTTGCACAGTATACTGTGCTGCTTGTTTTTGTGAAGGTCACTTATTGGGACCTACAGTTGACCTTATACATGTAGTTGCCTTAAACTTTAAGTATTAATAACATTTTTTTCAAAATGCAACAAATAAAATAACAAAAAACTGCTCAACTTTGATGTTGTTATATTGTAATATTGTTAAGAATTTAAACTTTTCAAATTAAAAAAAAAAATTAAAAAAAAGATGGTCTTATTGTAAGTTTTTTTTTCCCAAATCTTTAACCTCCTACAATGTTTGTTTTTTTATTTTAAGTTCAAATACATCATGTAATTTCGGTTGCTTAAAGTAGTTTATTTAACATGGAAATCGTAGTCCATAGTAAACTACTTAAAATTGTAGATAATTACATTTGTATGTCCAGTTATATTTTTAAAAACTGTCACTGTGACTCGATATTTTTCTATACAGAAATTTCCCACATTACTCCCTGTACATGTTACTTTAATTACCATGTTTCATAAAATTATTTATTTAGCCAATGCAAAATGGTGGAGTCAGACGAGTCGGAAACAAAACCTACTGACGACGAGGAAGTTGCACAAATACCCAAAATAGTTTTTGAATTTGGTTTTCCATTGGTAAGCAATACGTATTTTGAACTTGCATACTCAAATACATTTACATGTATCTAGTGACTTCACATATTCATGTTTTCCATTTTAATTTCATAATTTCCACATTCGCATAGAGCAGTGGAATGGAGAATTTATTGTGGGCAGATATTTTTAATAAATGAACTTTAATATTTGCAGATTGCATCTGTTATTGCTATCATTTGCGGATCGGTTCAGTTTGCGAGTCAGAAAGACGACCAGAATTTAAATGACCCTTACTGTGCAATTATTATGATTGTCACCGGTTGCATCATCCTTGCTTCAATGTTATTTAAATTTGCAATTAGATATTTTCCTGGAAACAGCATCGACTCTAATCAAGAACGGTCTAATTTAATTAATAAGATCGTGAGTGTGTATTTTTTTTAGAATCATATCCATGCAGCATGTTATATAATATTTCCATTTGTTCCAGTCTTAGATTTGAGAAATGCCCTTGATTATACATAATTTATACATGTATAGTTCAGAATCATTTGTTACTTTTTCATGCCCATTCGCTAGCATATAAAAGATACAAAATATACCAAATTTTTATCTAAGATTTACCTAAGATTTTTCTGCTTAGGTGATCGGACTCATCGTGTGCTGTTCTCTGCTACTTTTTGTCGGCATAGTTCTGTCGATTTCAGACATAAAATCCGCAAATGAATTGACTACAAATCCTTCTACCCATAACGGATCTGTTGATGACGACATAGATTATGCTTACAGCAAATTTTACACGATTCCATTACTTAATATCAAAGACTCAAGTGATGCAGATAGTGAAGATAACTCCATTATCGACAAGTTACAAGAAAAGGTAATTACGTACAAATGATGTTAACTTTATTTTCTTAGTAGCTGTCCCCGGCCACGCGTTGCTGTGGCTGAATTCCTTTCCCGATGAATTCCTAAATTTCCCGTTGAATATTCCGTTTCCGATGAATTCCTAAATTGCCCGTTGAATGCCTAAATTTCCCGTCGAATTCCTTTCCCGGTGAATTCCTTTCCCGATGAATTCCTAAATTTTCCGTTGAATTCCTTTCCCGTAAGCGGCCATATTGGTAAGATTAACCGCAGCACCCCCATACCGAAAAGTGATGCGAGCAAGGCGGAAGGGGGCAAACACCAATTGCTAGCTGCGCTGCAGCACAAGTGTGCACTACAGCAAACGTATATAGTACATGTACAGAGAGGAATTGCGGAAAATAGGAAAAATGCGTAGAAATGTAAAAAAAATTTAAAAAAAAAATAGAAGTCGGAAAACGGTTTTAATAACGCAGTAAGAAGCGAGGGAGTGGTAACTATAAGTCCAGAAAGTTTCATGGCAATCGGAAATTGGATGAGTAGGTTAAGAGCACATAAAGGACAGACAGACAGACAGACAGACAGACAGAAATGTACAGATAAAAGAAATTTTAAACATCCTAGTATATTAGCTTATTTTAAATGTAAAAAATAACGAAAATTAGCAGTGGCCCAGGGTAGTAACTGGACATCAGACGGATTAAGTTGAAATAATGTATACTAAATTCAAAAATTATAGAAGAAAAAACAAGGGGAAACATTACACTCAAATATAAATAATTTGGATGAAATGCCGATGATATGCTGCTTTAACGTTAACAGGATACTTTAGTGTGCGTTTACCAAAGTACATGTACATGTTCTTAAAAATCAATATCAGTGCAAATACCGCGCTGGTTGGAAAAAAACTGGTTACTGGATATGATAGTCAATTTTGCATTTCATCATTAAATCTTTATTGTTATAATTAAAGTATTCATATTAAATTGAAAATAAGATGGCTTAATAAATGGGGGAAGGGGCCAGGGGTGACAACCTTGCAGCTGGCAGCGAACTTTAATAAAAAAAATTTGTTAATATAATTTGGCTTAATGCTTGTTCGTATATAACATTAAATAACACGTACCAATTTTAATGCCAGAATATCATATGCCCATATACCGTGTCTCTCATTGGGAGTCGATCTTTTTCTAATAGAAGGGGTTACATGTACATGTACCACAATTTCAGACTCCATGGAGCTCCTCCCACCCTTCCGTTGAAGCTGCCACTGGTACAAATCAACCAATTTGGACTTTAGAGGGTAGCTGCAAGGTGCCTTTGAACACTTGGAGTCAAATTTTAAGCACGCGATTTGAGTGATCTTGTCATACGCATGCAGTTGTGATACCAAATTAGTACAAATGTACAATGTACTGAATAACAATCTCCAATTCTAGTACTATAGTAAAAACGTGCAGTGCAAAAAAGGGCGAATGCTCCATGAGCAGAACGTCAGAAGTCCATGTCCTCTATACGTTTATTCTTTTGCCACATCCACACATCACACGTCATACATTTGCATAATCATCGTCCATACTCTGATTATCACCCAGGTAATAAATCTTTAACACTTTCAAGGACAATACATGGAAATCTTCTTGCGCAAATTTGGAAGAACTGAACCGAGACCAAATTGAAAGGATAAACTCATAAAAAAGTTAACCGAGATACTCTTATAGAGCGCAGTCGATCTTGTTTAATGACAGTGATCACAATTGTGTCTCTTTCATTGTCGTTGCGTGTCGAATGTACATGTACATCTAGGTCAAAGCATTAAATACATTGAATTTTAATTTATCTTTTTATTCTGATTTGAGACGAATAAAGCAATCTTGCGGTGAATCCCATACCTATTTTAATAGACCAACGTTTATCCTTCCAGAAAATAATGTATGCATATGCATCACAATATTACTCAAAAGTACGTTCAAATCTCAATCCATCATTTTTTAGAACTCAGAAGCATGAATAGTTTGATTTCGTTCTATCGTTGGTGTTTTACTTCTGAAACAGCTTAGACAAGAGAATTTCATTGACCTGCATAGTATAATCAATTCTGTATACGCTTACATATCTTTCGAGTGGAACGGCTTTAGCGGAAAACGAACTCCAAAGTTGGGTGCCCTGGCTATTTCTCAGCTCTACGTAACCAAGAAATGGTCCTCACAACGCTTTATGAACATGAAATTCAGCAATATAAACCCACATTTTACCCATTTAGGTCATCATTCACAATCAGACGAACAACGTGATCTCAATTCTTATATTTAATTCAATTTGATAAGTTATCGAAAGCAAAACCCTGGCTCCGGTCTGTTTGAGGCAGCACACCTAAAATTTTCTCTTCGACTCGTAACCAACGTCCTCCATTTCGAAGATTGATGCAAACAAAGCAACCAAAACTAGACCAAATTAAAGCACACGATGTTTCATTTACTTAAAAACCAAGGATGTGCTGCACTATTCAGACCGACGTCATCCACTTTGTAACTTTGCCCTGCTGTGCATTAAATTACATGTGAATCTGGTCATAATATTTGGTGGAAAGTTAGTTTTCAGAGTTAAAAAGTGGATTATTTGCTTCTTACACGGGGAGAGGGGACTCTAAGACCCACTTTTTTAAGCTCATCAAAGTGTATGCCAGGCTTGTCTATTTCATCTTTTCCCTCAATTTCTTATACCGAGTCCATCAAGATCAACATCAAGTATAATCTAGGTTTCCAGGTTGATTAATCACCTGTGGACATCTCCAGCTGTACCAAACGCGCCCACAATAAATGCCACTTAGCACGATGGATCAGCCCTACCTAACCCAAATAACCTAAAGGCGCCATTCGTTACACTATACATGTACATACATGTAGTTCCGGAAAAAAAGCATTTCTTTTGAACCCAGAAGACCAGTGAGAGCTACTTTCGCAGGTCTTTCAAGATCACGATCCAAGGATTCCAAGCCTTAGATTAATACAAAACCATTAAAAGTCCAATCACTATATTTACTGTCATGGTAAATGTGACGAAATACGTGCTTTTTTAGTATAGTTCCTGATGCTTGTTCGTATGTACTGTACATGATATACGTTGGATTAGAGCGTTAACTCAATAATGATAATGTCGCAGTTGTGCATAAATAATGTACATTCAAGTAAGCATTCGTAGCAATGTATTGAATTCCATAAATTGCGCAACTACCTTTACAGATTTTTTGCCTGGAAGGCTCACGTTTTTTTTTTTTGCTTTTGTTGTTGTTGAGACAATCTGACAAATTATTGTACTGACACTATAACTACCAATATTTTACAATAACAAGGACATTGTTATGGCGTCTTTCATTAAATCATTTTCTTGGATGATGACTGGTTTATCATCTCGTTTAAAAAAAAAAGAAAATGTGTGCTGATCTCAAGAGAGATAATGAACGTGTCTCTTTGCTGTCCCACAAACGCTAACGTAGGACAATTTTTACAGCTGTACTTGCGGCATTAATTATATATTTATTTTAACAGTTGTCTAGCTCCGCCAAGGAAAATATTTATAAAAAGTAAATAATCTTATCCCGTCAAAGAGGCAACTAATGAATAAAGAGCTCAACTATACGGGAAACTGATATAACATGCATGGTACAATTTTAGTTGAACAACTGATTGCTCCTCTGTAAATAGGGAAAAGCCGTAGAACTTTAGGTAGTGTACAGTACACAACAAACGAGATTAGTTGTTAATGGTTGAATGTTCTATCTTTGGTAAGTTTGTGTGAATTCATACGATTGTAAGTAAAAACATTTTCAAATGGCATTCAAGGACTAATATTTTTTTTTTAATTTTAGATAATTATATACGAGATTTTCATATAGCAATTATTTTTTTTCAATATTTTTAAAAACATTTTATTTTGAATTCATTTCCAGTTTTGACCACTCGAAGATTGAAGTATGCTCATTCTGTAACATACTTCAACTATATGGCATACGCGAGAAAGATCTATATACTCGAATCTTTTTTTTTTGTTCGACGAAAATACCTGTACAGTATAGTCATATATTTTCCGAGAATTAATAAAGGCGCTTTTAACGAAAGCAATCCTTGTTTTTCACCCCAAAAAAATCCAATTCATGTACATCCATCGTTCGCCAAACAACATTTCCCTTCACCTTCATTAAAAAGAAGAAAGCTGATCCATTAAATCCTTTTTTCCATGAAAACGTTGCTCATTAATCATGAGAAATATTTTAATAACAATTTAAACAACTATTTTGGAGAAAGAAAAAAACTTCTCAAAATTAAACTTTATATATGAATTACCAGGTGATATTTTCAGGGCCACACTAAAATTCTACTATCGTGTTGGCGTCAATCACAGAATGAGTTTAAACAGTATTAAGCTCAATTTCTCAAATTAACTTTTCAACTCCCAGTACAAAATTCAAAGCTAGCACTTCACTTATGGTTTCGCTAAAACACCGCAGAATCGGGCTTAAACTGAATTTTGGGGAAATTGAAGAGTGCAGATGGGTAACCCCCTTTTTCTATATAATTGCACCTTTCGAGTAAATTTACGAAGTTTAACGCCGTTTTGAAATTCTGGTCTAATCTCATCATCGCTTCTTATTATCGCATTATTTTCCGATATTACCATCACTGGCCCCCATCTCCATCTCTTGCACATTACCTCACCTGTCCAGACCTGTACAGAATCAAAACCAAACAACCACCGTTCAGATGGCTGAAGAGGGGAATGCGATGACCTTCTCCCACGTTTTTTAAATGTCCTTCAGCCACTGACCCACATGAAAGGGGGGCAACATTCAGGAGGGCGAGGGGGGTGGGGGGGCATTCCTGTACCAACGTCTACTTTCACCTGAATTCCGCTGAACTTTTTTCCACGGATTCCTTGAATAGTGGGCCTAGCAATATAACGGGTTACTGTCATCTTCATGAATAATTAGATTTAAGGGGCGTTCATATAATGTCTAAGATTGTTGACCCCCCCCCCCAAACTTGGCCTGGGCCCACCCCCCTCGCTACATGCGAGCCGTTAAAATATGTCCGAATGTAAATGGGATGAAAGCTGACCATACAAAAAAATGCACTTAGGGGTCGCTCGTACAAAAAAAAAATAGTAATCACCACGGAAAACCCTGGGTAAAAACCTGAAAGTGACGTCAATGAAATAACTCTTTTCGACCAAATCGTTCCCATTGGTCGCTGCGCGCTTATGAAGAGGCGGGTATTGTACAGTTTTTGCTTACTTTTCCACAGTATATAAATGTTGTTGCTCACCAGGCGACCGCTTTAGTACACATACATCACGCATCCGGTAACTTCAGAGGCGATCGTCCGTCGCCATCTTGATTTGGGGTCGAGACACCATCTTTAAATCGCTTCCAGCAATTTAAACTCTGGGTTTTCCCCAGATTCTTCTTCTGGACAGGTTTTTTTTTTTCGGAGAGCCATCTGCAAACAAACGAGTTTGAAATTAGTGAATTCGGATAGTGAGTCGCAGTTACAACGGAATAATTTCTGCAGGACTAATTTTTGTTTCCAACGTGAATTATTCATCTTCATTGCAAGTTGTTTCTGGGTAAGTTCAATAATTACCATATTTATAAATTCAATACTGTTTAAGTAGTTTATGGTGAAAATATTGATTCATAATCGTGGCGTATTTACGAGCAAATTATAAGGGTGGCAACCAACTCGCGCTGCACAGTTTTATGCGTGGCAACTCTTAAATTGCCTCCTGTCATTTTATAGTGAAAGGATAAGACGAAGGTAAAACTAATTGATTTAAATCAGATTTGGACAAACTTTCAAGATTGAAATAAGTTAGAATTAACAGGGTTAGCGCCTTTCCAAAATGCGAAAGAACACTTTTGCATCAATTTGTTCTGGTGTGAAGCGCCCAATTAGGAGCCAGCTTAAGGAGAACGTAATGTATACACTGAAAATTAAATGATTAGCATTTCAAAAGTTTCTAACATAGTAAAAACAAGTTTTGTGTAATGCCATATGAATTTTGAAGATAATAGCATTCTAAAATAGACAAGAGTGCATTGATGCAATTTATATTCTAGCAAAAATAATCATTTAGAGAAACAATATATATATTTTATTACCATAAAACCCATAAAAATTGGCCCAATTTTCACTGAAAATGAGCCCAGACACGGCTCAGCAAACATGTCCTACATTTGTATGAAAGATTTCCACATACTGTATTGGAAATATTTTTGTTGAATATTCAACGCACGTATTTTTTACAATATAGGATTTTCCTTGAAATTAGCGTGGAAATAGAAAAACACAATTTATGAATCAGCTTGAAATTATCTGTCATGAAATATTGTTGTTTATTATAATATTTTAGCATTCGGCCAAACACAAAAGCACGATGCAGTTTGCAATATAAAAATAAATAATTGTTTTGGTGCACAATTTCGGCATTACGAATTCATAACGCGTATATTCCCTGAAAAACGTTGACAATCGACTACATGATAATTAAGTATAATTTTAGAATTCTTCAGACAGTGAGCATGATTATTTAGAAATTTGCGACCTTAGAAATATTGAGATGAAACTTTTAAGCCAAATACTTTTGTTAAAACTTTACAACTGCGATGCTTTACCTCAGATTTTGATTTAAGGGAGGAGTAGGCTATGTGCTCCATTACACGATCTATTTTATTACCCTGTGGAAATTGGGACACTGATTTGGAAAGATGGGTATATCTGCTGGAATAATTGGAACAGGGCAACGGATATACTCACACATGAGTTTCAAATTGCGCCGCAACTACAGTGCCTTCGACCTAGGTCAGTACATATATACACAGTGACCGAATTCTTGAAAGAATTTCGCCAATGAGCATCTATGCTCATTTGGGAAAGTTCAAAATGGTGATGGTAGTCACTCGGTGCAATTAATTTACAAAAAAAAGTATTCTTGATTTCATTCATATTGTTACTTGATGCGTAAAGCAGCAATTTAATACGAAGGCCTGATCATTCGTAATGTTAGTATTAAATACTTGAGGGCGCCACCAGTCATGACTAAACTTTGGTAGATCTTGCTTTATAGTACAAAAAAAAATATCAACAAATAACCAGTTTTGCAAGCGAGGTTCATTAACGTGAACAATCCGAAAAGAACAATGCGCGTTATATGCTGTAATGAAGGTCTTGCAAAGTTGCGGCATGAATAAAAAAGTAACTTGTAAATGTAAACGTGCAACGGGTATGGGAAATCACTAAATGTCCCAGTTATGATGAGAGATGGATGTGCTATTGGTAGTGCCATCCAAATGGGCTTGGAGTTTGGCCTTGACATAAAATTCCAGTACACAACCAAACCCACAAATATGTACATTTTCTTGTTCCAGCTTATTTGTTCATCGTTGTCAGTCAAGTCAGGTAAAAACAAGGAAAATGTTAAAATGGTGCATATAACCTCATTAAACTAAAGAGCAATGACAAAGGACTATCATGTAATGTAACGTAGGAACAAATGACTACATAAGAAAAAAATCATTTGGTTTGCTAATTAAATTTTTCTTCGAAAAAGAACATTTTAAGGTGTGTTTTATTAAAAGCATAAAATTATAATCCGGAAATGAACAGCCGTCCTTATCACCCTTTTGCATTAGTACAACCATTCGAAGAGAATAGAAACTATCAATGTTTTCAGCGCATTAAGTAATTAAAATGCAATGCATGTAGCAGTATTTAAACTGGTTTTCGTTAACGAATTCGTAGAAAAATCTGATCGTTCAATAATAGCATTCAATGAAACTATACGAGATCCGTCGCAGTATGCTGTGATGTATTTTATAACTACAAACGTATAATTAACGAAGATTAACCAGATTATTTAAAATTAATATTAAGAGACATCCTCTATTTTTTAAATAATGAGTCACAAATTCCTATTTACATATCCTTTTCTCAACGGTAACCAATCTGGTTGTTAGCAACGTTTCAATTTTCCCTATGTCCGGTTTAACTGTAGTTTAACCTTCATTTAGGTTTCTTATTATCACACAAGCTTGTATTAGAGTTAGATATACAATTGTTATTATTTGTTAGTAATTTGCGAGTGACGTCAAAAAATATCCACCGTTCATTAAATAATTTAAAAGTATACATGAAATTAGTGTTGCATAAAACCAATTTCTTGTGTTCGGTAATTTATAGAACAAACGTTTGATGTCTTTTGACATAATTAACAATTATAACTGATCGAATAGTAAGAAACAGGTTTTGAAATAATTAGATAGAAACAATTTTAGAGACGAATCAATTTGGGGTGCATATCTTGTTAAATTGGCTAAATGAAAAAAAAAAAACGCGTTGATACTGTAACTTCAGAAAATAAGACAAATGTGAATTAGAGTGTGTAGTGCCTAGCGTAACGGTGTGGTATATACAGTACATGTACGTGTACGTTTTGGACTGTCTCAATTGATAAGTAGATGGCGTTTAGAAGGTAACCTTAGAGGTTAGCATTCTCGTCTTGCATTCGGTAGACCCAGGTTCGATTCCCGGGTCGACTATCCTCGATTGTGGTTTTTCATGGTTTCCCACAATTCCTCCAGACGAATGCTGAGATAGTTCCTATATTAAATCGGCCATTACCGTCTTCCCATGGATCTCATCCCATTCTGGTCTTAAAGTCCTGGTAATTATGGGAGGGAAAATTAACTAAATTGTGCTGTTGGGGTCCATCATGACCAGACTGCTTAGTCCGACTTAATTTGTATAATGACCCCCCCCCCCTTCCTGCCAAATGGTACTATGTACTGACTGCAGGGTAAAGAATTTAATATTCTGCACATTCTATACATGTATGTCTGCAACAGTTTTTAACATCAGATTTCCGCGAAATCTACTTAACGTGAAGAAAGATAATGTCCAATAAACTAAAATCTATCTTGTCTTATTAAGAACAAATATTCGAAGAACCTTTAGTCATCTCAGAAAACCCCTAAAACGATTCTGATTCTATACGTACAGTATATCAAACGCTGGGCCTTGGCAACTGCATGCAGCGTATTTTGACTACGGCAATTCCCAAACACAAAGCAGTTCAAAATAATTAAATGTGCTTAAATATTGATTAAAGAAAACTCGGCGTAAACTTATTTTCCATAAATCGTCAGCTTAATTAAAGATTAGTGTTACGGAAGGTTACGAGCATGATAATTAACACTCTCGTAAAAGGTAAACAGGTCTACCTGACAATTTTAGGTCAGTTGCAGGCAAACTGCTCGCACATGCATGCATCGCCAGATATTAAAATGGTAATCTAATGACTTTAAATGATTACCATTCAGTTGACAAAGCCATAAATTGTTATATTTTGAGCGATGGAAAACTGTAGTCAAAACACTCAGTGGGCAAAACGATACGGTCACCGATCACATTTCGGTGACCTCCTTATGGTAACTTTGGCCAAATCGTCAAAACTTCAGTCCGAAATACTATTACTTTCGTTAATTACCACCGAGTATAATTAATATTTAGATAAAATGGCAGAACAGTAACCTTATAAAAGGCCAAGGGCATTAATGACAAAATGTCATAAAACTCAACTGTCCCAAATTGAAAAAAATTGCGAAAAAAATTAGCTAGAGAAATAAACCATTTGCTGCCACATGACAATTATTTCATTTCGGAAGGTGATATTTCAGACTGGTGGAATCTGCATAAAGTCAATCTTATGAAATTTCTATGACAGACAAACGCTGCAGCATTCGCATCTTCAAAGTACTGCATCGCATTTGTAATCTCAATTTAAATGGGAGTGTTATCTGAAAATCTGAGTGATCGGAGTAGTTTTTTTTCTGAGATTTAGTTTCCTGAAACTCAGCGTAATACCCGGGTTGAAAACTACACTTATTTGTTGACATGCAGAAAGATCGTAGATGAAAGGGTGAAACAAAGTTGAGTGATGCTTCTTTGTTAGCTTTGCTTCATTCGAATAAATAATTGCTTATTGATCACCTAGATTTAACAATTTTTATGGTACTGTATATCCTAAGATATGGGCCAACCGGATGACTTGGTAACAACTTTGTTCGCAAAACCTTCCAAAAGAGGTCCGAGGAGGTTACACCATGATTTTAAGTGCTGTGCATGTACCGACCTTTTTCTTCACAGTCTCAACAAGTGTCATAAAATGTAAAAGAAATGACAAGATCATTACGTTTTATGCGAGATACCTGCATGAAGGTAATTTTAAGACTATAGTAAATAAATGAGCAAGGAGTTCTTTGTATTTGCAAAGTTCTTTTCTGGTAGCATCACAGAAATATCAACTAACCAAAGCTCTTTTGACTTTATGTATTTTTTTGATAAAATATCAATGTCCTTTCATTAACATTGTGTTCTCCAGTTTTCTCAGTTCTGCTCGAATATCTCGTTAAGAGATTGTTTGCGTAACATCATGCCAACGATTTAATTTCTAAACGACATATCACCCAGAGTTGCCCAAACAAATTCTTTTGATTCACGCGACATCGAAATGTAGGTTAACTAGTTGTACGGGTGGTGAGAAGGTGCGTTTAGGATGGAGAGTGGCTAAGAGGTGCAATTACCTTTCGCCCTACCTGGACACCCCTCCGGCTTAGCACTAGTCGTCCACCACGACCATAATGGCCAAACTCAACGGAGGTGGCTAACCTGCCCTCGGGATCTCGCCAGGCTTGGCAACCGTTTTTTTTCTTTTTATCAAAATGACGTTCTGAGGTGGAGCCTTCTGAAGCACATGGGTCCAAAAACTCGACAAGTTTTACTAGTTCATACGTACTTTCCCTTCGGAGTTGCCACTGGCTAACGAATCGTCTTAAATTCATGAGCCAGTTTTATGAGTGTTTTAATAATTCAGACATGGTGCGAAAAAAAAATACCGGAAACGTTTCCTACCCGTTAGGAACTGCTCATCAAACAGTGGCACAAGGGATGGGAGAGGGCTACTTAATATTCCTATTTTAAGATTCCTAAAAGTTAACGCACCATTCTTGGAAGATCGACCATACAAGATTCTCCATCCTATGTTTCATCCCTCGCCTGACATGCTTGGTCAAAGGTGGGTGATGAGAGACAGCTAGAGTGGCCCATCTGTCCTGGTATTTGAAAATGAGGGTGAATGACCCCAAAATGCCTTCTAAGGTCAGACCTGCCCTTACATTTTGGTGAAACCCACCCCTTGGAACCCCCAATCTCACTTCACTTCCTTGACCAGACCAATACGCTTTCTGGTAAATGAGTTTTGGGAGATTTTTTTACTTTCTCACCTACTGATGGCCATCCTCCCAGCAGGGACAGTGACTAAAATCATCTGACCATAGGAATTTCGTAACCGTTTTCAGCTTGCCTATTGAACTACATTCTAGAGGACAATGTTGGTCAATATAAATTCTCAATATACATGTAATGATGCAGTGGTTAGCTTAAGTCCTTGTCAGTTCAAGATGGAGAGAGCATTTTCTATCTCTCGTACATATCCGTACATATTTATTTTCGGTGAGCCTATTTTGCACAACTTGTAACAACGTACATTCATTTTCGGACTTCCTGGGTTCTCCAGATAATCAAAACATGCTATTTTTTGGCAGAATCATGGTTTGATCATGAATACACAGTGTACATGTACATGGAGTCTTCTTCATATGAAAAATGTTCGATTCCTTTACCAAAATGTTGGTTTAAGCAAAATTAACTCCTTAAATTAGTATGAATGTCTTTCGCTATTCGCTTTAGTGCTAGAGACACATTGCAGATTAATTTGCAGCAAACGAAAGTAAAAACCTAGTTGTGCTGAGCAAATCCTCTCCATGTCAGTTTTTACTTTCATATTTTCTATTCATACTGTATAATTGCAGCTTCTGTTACTTTAACAGAGTTAAAACTTAATTCATGACTTAATTCATTGAACTCAAAAAGCATATCCAACAGTTCTTTTGCCTAGAAGACAAACAATTTGCAAGTAATACTGACCTTGGTACTTCATCAACGGCAACAAAGCGCTACCTCTCAATAAGGATATAAACCAACATTTATGCCAATATATTTCTAACTGTGTTTACTGTACAATTGTATATCGTTTGGCTAATGTACATGTATGTCAAATGAATGTTTATACAATATTAGCCTGTAAAATAAGCTCAATTTAAATAAGGACATCATTTGACACCAAATATGCGAGGTTTTCAGCAAAAAATCTCACGTCATGCAGATTTAACGATACTAACGTACTTTTCCTGAAATGTTGTAAACAATGGAAACTTTTTCTGAGGTTATAAAATAACTTTCACGTGCGAAGGCTAAAAATATGGGTGTGCCTAAAATCATAAAACGAATAAAAAAAAAGTAAATTATAGTTATTTGGGGGGAGAACCAACTATTTTTGGTCGAACCTAAATAGATCACTGGTATAATAACCCCTAGAACCAGTGGCTAAATACAGAATGTACGGCAAAACGCTAAATGCTATGTCATCATCCAGAGATGTTTAATGTTAATGGACTATATAGGAAATTCTGAAAGAATTAGTTTTGCACGGTGCTTCCATGATCAGATTTAAGTTGAGCAAAGCTCGTAATTCATTCGTTTTGGAGTAGAACATTTAGGGTAAACTAAAGTCTGTAAAAAAAATTAAATAAGTTTCAAATACTGCCGAGATGTGCATTGATCTTCTCAAGTAATTGCTCTAAAAACAAATAATCATCTCTGAATTATGGACAAACAATTTCATATTCTTGCAGAGCGTCGAACAACTGCTTCTGTTCCGATTTATGGCTCATGGGTACGCTGCACAGGATATGCGTATACTGTATAGTTGCCACATTTTAATTAATAAGTTGAGTTGAAATTGGGTTCGTAGATGAAACATAATTAGGGTAATCCAATTAATTAAGACTTATTTAAAAAGCACGCAATACTGCTGTTCTATTTATATTGTATAATGTGTGCATGCAATTTCATATTTCTACGTATTTTTTTTTATTTTTTCCATTAACATTTTTACAGTTACTACCAAATATGTCGTGTCTTACATATTCACAATATGAAACTTAACAATAGAACATAATCTTCCGCATTTTTGTTTAACTCTTTTGTAGCAAAATCTAGCTTAAAGTTGAAAAATTACACCAATTTATTACTGGTTCATTAGTGAAAGCGAGTGGAGAAAAAAACATGGTATATCAAGCCTCTTAAAAACTGGGCATGGAAATACTTGTGTTATGCACAAGAAAATTGAAAAACAAATACATGATAGAAAGCACGTTTATATTGTGAGGAAATGCAAGCGGCATTGCTTAACACAGTATCTCAGCTGTCACAGCTGCAATAATTAATTAAAAATCAATAAAAATAATTGTTAGTCCATGAAAATCCACAGCTTTTTAAAATCCTCTAACAAGTACAGATGTACATGTATTTCGAATATTAACGTTGCTTCTAATTTTTTTCCCAAACAATATTCAAACGTCGAAGTGTAATTTAATAGAATTCAATACATGTAGTTTTGAACAGTATACCCATATACCATGTAAGGGTTAATTGGACGTGAAATATGGAAGGCGTTTCTAAAGCATTTAAGTCATTTTAAAATACATTGAACTTAGAACAAATAAAGTACATGACTCATTACAACAGTAACAACAGAACTATACTACAGTGAAACTTCTATAACTCGAAGCTCCAAGGGACCAGAAAAAAAATTTGAGATATGGAAAATTTGAGTTA
>JAQGAO010004194.1:0-15617 GCA_034697705.1 Ommatoiulus sabulosus
AATTAATTTTATAAATTTGATATTAAAGGCATACTGATATCAGTATAAATTTATACTGAGATCAGTATGTTACTGATGTCAGTATGTTACTGATATCAGTATGTCCCAATTATCAGTATAAAAAAATTATACTGATCCTTCAACCAGGGATACTGAGTAATATAACACAATTTGTTTGTTTACCTCTGGACATTTAAATTCAAAATACATGTATATGCTGGCTTTCGGCTGGCACCCCAGATCTTCAAACTTTGAAGCGACCACAAGCTGGCATTTAGGGGCAAGGTTTGGCCCAGTGACGAAACCAATGCAGCTGATATTTTGATGACACTGAGATGCGCACTGTGCAAGTGACAGATTTTTATTCGGTACATCTCGCAAACTGCAAGTCGATACGTTAAACAATTTCCGCTGAAACTTCAATCCGGCGAATAATCTAGCCTCCGCAATAACGCTAGCAATCATTAACATTCCAATTGAGACATGGATTCTGGACTTCAACTCCATCTTCCAAGCGTTGGAATATTCTATATGTGGAATTTCCTTCTTGTGCTAGGTTTAAAAGCCCAGGGCTATGAGCACTCAAGATACATGTATATATAGCAAGTGAGAATGTTGTATTTAACCCCATGGCGTTAACAAAGCATGAATAGCGATGGTAACATTCATGATGGTTTGCCATTCAGATGTCATTGTGTCGTATTCCCCAGCCAAATATGCAAATATCCATCAATTATGCGGCTTTGTAAAAACGACTGTCAGATGCAAGATATAGGACTTGACACCAACTTTTGTACGGACGTCAATACTTTCCAAAATATTTTTACCTTGTTGATGTTTTAAAATCTGAAATGTTTGAATGATTCGGCGAGATTGACAAGATTGCTATGTTTAATTCAAACGTATGTATTGTCTGTTAATTGACAGGTGAACTCTTTAGGGCATCTCGAACACAAAGTCACAAAGCTTGAACAAGCTTTGTGACTTTGAAGTGTAAATGTTTGACTTGGTTTTGAGTGTTTCAAAATCAGTTTTATACTATGTACTGACAGATGTCTTGAGCTCTGAAAAGGTTCATCTAACATGTTGACCAAGCTAAATAACAGAATGGACATACTGTGTGTGACCAACTTTCCACTTCAATGTATTTAATGTATCACAGTATTCCACTCATTATACAAAATGGACGTTTGTAATATACAAATTTGCATATCGATTTCTGTTAAATGTGCCGCATATACTGTATACATGTATGCACGTATATAAAACTGAAATTTGAATAAACAATTGTTATACAGTATAATGTTTATTTGACTACATTAAATTCTATTGGGACCAATATGTACATTTTTAATTATAAAAAATTATTAACTGTGGAAATAATTCCACACCGAAAAATTGCAGGATTCTTTGTTATTTTTAAATTTATTAACAAATCTACTATATAAATATTTTAAAATTAAGAGACATTTTTGTTTACAAATTTAACACTTTCTTTGTATTAATAGTTTGTGGTATTTGAGTTTCTAAACTTTCAAAAATGTAATTGAACCACCTTTAAACGTTCTATTAATTGATGAAAAATACAAAAGTGTTTACGAACATTTTAGATTTGAAACAATTCATCTTCATAATACATAGTAAATTGAATTCAAAGTTTAGAATTCGTAGCAAGTAATAGCTGCGACCAATTCCATGTTTTCTGAAAGAAACAGTATACCTATATTTGCCAAGTTGGCCATAAATCAATTGCATCCGTTGTTATATTGTTTTGAAAAAAAAACTACTATCGACCATGTTGATCAATATCAACATAATGCATTTTTGACATCGACTTCAATGCAAGTTGGTGGACATAATGTACAGCTGCATGCTTGATGTCATATTGTCACGAAAAAATATAATTGCCCAAAATGTACAGTGTTACACAGCTATTTTGAAGTTCTTTCCAACAACACATTTAGTTGTTGTTGGAAAGATAACTTCAAAATACAGATGTAGTGGTATAACACTGTAAATTAAACAAATTGATCTACAGGACCATACCCACATTGTAAATTATTTATACATCCATTCTTTCATTGTTGATTAAACTAAAATTTACTATGTATGAAGAGATTCGTCTATCGTCGACATACTTTCATTTTTTAAAATTTGAAATGTTAAATTTTACTTTACAAAAAATAAATGAAATTGTCCAAATTCTAAAATTTCATGAAAAAGTGTCCAAAGTTGGATTTTTTTCCAAGTTTTTTTTTTATGTATACAAAATTGATATGAAACTTCAACGTTTAGATGGCATACTAATAAAAAAATATTAATGAACATTATATCTATCTTGAACTAATCTAAACAGTTTGAATGTAACTTTCTTTAATAGTCACAATAAGGTATGTGTGGCTACATAGTTGCAAGCAAGATTGGTGATACTTGTAAGTTTTGGATTTTGGCAGGAGTATTGTAGCTTAAGATGGATAATAGAACATGCCTGATGCCTTGGGATGTCTTCTGTGAAGTAGGAATATATTGTTGTGGTTTCTAGAGTCACCTACTGTATAGGAGTGAGATTATGATTGGACTGCGGTTAAAGCAGAACAGTTCTCAAGACAGTACTCAACAGAGCAGTGGCGATTGTGATATCAAGCAGTTTATCAGTTCAGTGATCGTTATGCTTAAGTTATCTAGCTGATACATGTATGTGAAGCAAAATAGATGTGACGAGTTGTGCAAACTAATCATACATTGTATATCACACAGGAGTGATTTTTTGTAGAATGGTATAGCGACCTGAGTATGGTTTTATATGTTGGAAAGTAAAACATTGTTTCTGTTCAGAAGATGATCCCCAAATTGAAAATGCAAATCTTCACGGTTCTCTATGGAAAAACATTTCTGCGCTTGTTAAAATGTGTAAATTTTGAGACTAAATTAAGTCTAAATTTACCCTTTACAACCATTTCAAACCATTCCAAGGAGGGGTTAAATTAAGTATGGGTAGTATAATTCCAAATAAGACAGAGTAGTGTGATGTGTGGATTGTCCAGTAAGTTGTTTTGGACTTGGACAAAGGCTAACAGAGCATCCCAGTTGTCCATCTAGGTGTAAGACGATAATTTAAATGGAAAATTATTGTTATGATTGGAAACATGTCATGGTGAATAATTTGCTTTGCCTCATTTCCAAAAAGCACTTTCATGTTGTATGATTAAACGCATTTATCTGCAGACCGTTAATCGCATATAGCAATTACTGGAACATGATTTATAAAATAGTGGCTATCTTGATAAGCTAAATTTTCCATTTTCGACTATCTTGTCATTAAGGGTGACAAAGAGAGATGAAGCATTAGTGACCTTTAATTTCTTTTTTAAAAAATCCATATTCAAAGAGGTGCTGCATTCGCTATACAATTTTATGAAGATGCAATCGCAGTTTGAATCCTGAGGCTGGACCTCAAGTAACTCATGTTGAGAACGTTTTACTTTACTAAAATGCATCTCAGATACTTTCGTCTATTGCTTATGTCTCTTATGACGGTTGAAATTAACTGCTTAAGATTTAAATCAGTTTTGTCAGCAATTTCTACAGACAGTGAGGTAAGGTGAATAAAACATGCAATTGCACTTTGAATTGAATGCTATTGAATTTGAATTTAAAAAAATCTTATTAAACTTTAAATTAACTTTTTGCTTTAACAGGTTAAAGTTAAAAAACTTTTCACTTTGGAAACATGGGGAATTCCATCGTGCAGTTCAAAATGCCTCATAAACCCACAATGCAACGCATATTCTGTAGAGAATAATGGTAGATTCATTTTTTTTCAAGTTGGGGAATTTCTAACATTTGCCCATTTAAACACAAAACCGAAATTAAGTGTATCACAAGTGCACCTATGACTTAATATTTATGAAGCAATTTCCACATTAGTATAAACTATAGCAATAATTTGCAAGAAATTTGAACTAGTACTTCTTGGTGGTTTTTTTAGCAACATTTGTTAATTAACTCATCGATGCAATTAATGTTTCTGTAAAGTATACATGTAAATGCTTGTAACGTTTTTGGCGATGTAATGTTACTTTATCTGCACAATGTTTTTCAAATTTTCCAATTCCTTTAAAAATATGAAAAATATGAAATTATTAAGCTAGGTAATGTATTTCTATTTTATATCTATAATAGTAAAATGAAAATTCAGATATACCTAAAACCTAATAAAATGCCGTCAAAATGATTTTGCACTAGAAAATACGGAACAGATGAGATTTTGCATTTGTGTTGCTGCAGTATGTTCTAAGACTTTTACTGAGAACTACAGAAAGCATATGTATGTTTCTCTTTAGTGCAAAGTACATGTATAGAAATAAGATGCATCGTTCATAAATTCACAATTAGTTCAATGCAATTATTTAAAATTCAAAAATGGGATTTGAAAGATATAAAGGCAATACCAACTTGATGCTCTTCAGACTCGTATGGCCATTTAACACTAGTAAAGTTTTGTCATATATTAACTTCGGGATTTATTCATCACGTATATTGCAGTTCATGTTGGAAATGATCAAAACAACATCGTCTGCACTTTGCATACTATCGACGATGATGGTATTCGGATTGGAGATATGCTAAGCAAGATATTTCTCATAGTAAAGTTTGTTTTCCTCAAATAATGGTTTTATTAACTTGATGCAACCGCTACAGAACATGCAATTATTCTTTAAGGACCATGAAACTACAATAGATTATGCCCTAAAAATCCAGGCAAAGGTGTCGATTTCATCTGATGTCAACATTCAAGATGTGTCAACATCACTCACCCAATCTACAACTGCGCTTACATCAGTTAACGCTACTTCCGTTGTTTCAACTAATAGTCAAAATTTAATGCCCGTGTCTGATGAAACTATATTCGTTGATTCTACTTCTACTGGGCTGACTGAGCCTAAGACAACATTTAACGCCATGGAGACAAGCAATTCATTTACAACGACTGACATTTCATCCAAATCCGATTTTTCAATAGCAGCCAACATTCCTTTATCAACCACTAGTCCATCCTCAACTACAATTACTCCCTTATCATCCACCAGTCCTTCTGCAAACAGCGATCCTTTAACAACAACCACAACACCAGATGTGAAGTCTTTGGACACAACTCATCTTTTCACCTTATCCACAACGACTACACCAGAATCAATTACAATACTGGAGTCCACAAAGACGACACCAGATTCCACGTCAACAACTACACTGGCAGCCACAACTATGACAGATCTCACATCGTCATCGGAACCCACAACGACCCCCGATCCAACAACTACACTGGCAACCACAACTACGACAGATCTCACATCATTAACAGAACCCACAACGACACCGGATCTATCAAATACGACCCCCAATCCAACAACGACCCCGGAACCCACAACGACCCCCGATCCAACATCGATCCCGGAACCCACCACGACCCCGGATCATACAGCGACCCTCGAACCCACAACCACATCAACGGAACCCACAACAACCCCCTATCCCACAACGACCCCAAAACTCGCCACAACCCCGGATCCCACAACGACCCCCGATCCCACAACGACCCCGGAACCCACAACGACCCCGGAACCCACAACGACCCCGGAACCCACAACGACCACGGTACCCACAACGACCACGGTACCCACAACTACAAGCACAACTGTTACAACCACTACAACATCCGCTACTACAACTGTACCCCAAAGTGGTAATTTCTGTGAAACTGACTGCACAGCTAGTGCAGCCATGCAATTGGGTGTTCTGCTCGTCATGTGTCAAAACACCGATGATGTTTACTGGATTGATAATGAGAGCAACAATGGACCGAATTGCAGTTATACCAAGCGAACTAAACTAAATACTACTATGGCTAACTATAAAGGCGCAAACTTAATCTCGGCCGTGAGAATCTTGAAGGGCCTGGACGAGAACAATAAGTACTTTTTGGTCGTTGACAGTAAGTGTTTCATCTTAGGGGCCATTCAAAAAAGACGTCCTCATGTAGGGGGTAGGGGGGATAGGTTCAGTCATGGACACAATGCAGACACGGGGTAGGCGGGATGGTGCTTTTTGAATGGCCCCTTATCAAAAGCGAATTGGAGAATTCTGAGTCGTTTCAAGTTTCATATTCTGAATGAAATTCCACCAAAAAATTGTACTTGTTTCCACGACTCTAAACCAGATAAAGAAGGAAATGGCCTTACATTAATGAGTAGGGCCTATACCATGATTCTCCCAGACCTGGAATGAGTCTTATACAAAGTTATGTAATAGCTTGAATCACGTGATTTTTTTCATCGAATTACCAACTAAGAAAGCGTGCATGCCTGCAGGTATTTTTGGTCAGTAGAATGGATGAAAAGTCACGTGATAATGACATGATGACGAAATTTGTATAAGGTACATTGTCATAGAAATTGGAAGGACCTGGCATGGTCAGGGAAAAGTAATTTATTTTGAAAAAATTAGGAAAATTTAAGCAATATTGAAAGTTTAAAAAAAATACTTATCTAAATTTTCTATCTATTTCATGTAAAATTGCAAACCTTACATCGGTACATGTCATTTAGCATTTCCTGTGGTCGAAGTGGTCAGGGAAATAAGTTTCAAAAATCTGGAAAAGTCATGGACGTTTCATTTCTGTGGAAACCCTTTTCTCAAACTTTGCGGAAATGAAATCAGACTGCATAATTATCCCATATCTCCTTTGGGTATTGCTAAATTCACCGATATCGAGATATTATTTCTTGTTTTTTCCAGTTAATCAAAACTGGTTCTTCTACAAATTCGATAATGATTTATCGCAACCATCATTCGATTTCCAAGTCCCATCTTTACTCGCTGGTAAACTTTACAAGTGGATTACCAGAGTCCATATCAATCAAGCACCTTTCCTTCTGTTCGTTGAATTAGGAGGCAAAACGCACTGCGTCAACGAGACTCAGCTTCAAAAGAATCAGTTCTTTGCGGAAGTGACCTCTGGAGATGGAAAAGCTTACTGCGATGCTGTTGCGAATTCACTGGGATTGTCCACCGAGTATGCAGTTGAGTTGACATACAATCCCCTAATGGGATACAAGACAACAACTAGAAAAACTTTCAACTATGATCAGTATGGCACACGATGCAAGTTGCATCCTGAGGTTTGCCCACCACCAGGTTAAAATAAGAGTTTTCTCCCCCGTGGACACTCAGAACACTTGTAACAGTACACTTGTATTTACACCACTAAGTTGTCTTGCTTTTTTCAAAGAAACGCACATACATAGGCTGATCAAAAAGTTCCAGGACTTATTTTAAAAAAAAAATATTTTAAAAAAATGGCAGGTTATTGGACATTGTCCCCTTCAAAGTACTTTCCTTGGGAAGGACCTGCTGGAAGGACATTGAGAACTCATCTTCTGGAACGCTGTTGAGCTCCTCCGGCGATTTTTCTTGTTTCAGGATTTTGTCCTCCATTGTGATGATTGGACCTTTGTTTCTACATCGTACCCATAAACCCATGTCTCGTCCCCAGTAATGACACTTTACAAAAAGTTTTCATCATCATTTGCCATTTGAAGAAGTTCCTGACATACCTGAACTCAGTGTTGTTTTTGATTCTTGGTCAACAGTCAGGCTCTCAGCACAAACTTTGCCGCCACTCGGCTCATCTGCAGTTTTTCAGTTAAAATGTCTTGACATGAGCCAAATGAAATGTTGCATTCCTCTGCCATATTTCACGGATGGTTAGTTGACAATTTGATTGAAACGAGAATGTTCACTCTGAATGGCAACATGATCGTCGTTTGTCGAAGTTGATGGATATCCTGAACAAAGATTGTCTTCTGACGATGTCCAGCCTTCTTTAAACCTCTTGTAGCACTAATGACACCATGATTGACTCAGGCATTCATTCCCCAAAAGCCTTTTGCCAAATGTTAAAAAAGTTTCTGAAAGAGATCTACTCAACTTCACACAAAACTTGACACAATGCGTTGCTTTTCTTTTTGATTCATTTGAGAAAAGATAAAAAAAAATCGCCAAAAACGAAAAACTTGTTTCACAAAAACGTCTGTTACTTCACAACAAAGAAGGTTGTAAAGAATCTACAAAAACAGCCGAGCTCAGGACAAGTCACAGCAACTGAACCTGAACCAGCTAGAGAACCTGAAGTCAAATTATGTAAACAGTATAAAATGCATCATTTAAAACTATGAAACATGAAATACGGCGTAAACATTGAGGCAACTTAATTTTCTGAAATAATGTGATCTAACTATTTGTTTGATTTACATCCAATTTGAGCACGTGTTAAAGCATATTGCATCATGAACAATAAATGCATTTAAATTCAAGCTTTGTTTATACATTATAACATCGCGGAGTCATCTCTTCGAAATGCTTTTTAGTCAAAATGTACGACATGAATAACAAAAAGAAATTAGTTATAAGATGTTTGCACGGATTGTATGAATAAGAATGATGTTTGCCGCCATCATTCGTGATTTAAATAATTGGTTACCTCAGACGAATGATGAACAAATACTTTTCAGGTGTTGTTTCCAAATTGTTATTATTTCTGGAATGGGGATTAGACTTGATTTGAATTACTTCCTTACTGAACTCCATACATATTAAATCCTGTATGTAATATTAAAAATCAAGAATTTACACATCGAAATACATATTTGGATGGAAGCGATTTTTACACAGAATATAGCAATTATTCACAGACCTCTAAAAGCAAGTTATAATGTCTTGCAATTCACGTTTTTATTGAACAAAATAAACATGCAAATAGTTCAATCTGAAGAGTCAAAAGGAACAACATTCGCATATCCTTCATTAAGAATTAACTTAAGAAATACATGCAAGTATTAAGTTTAAAAGTACAATAAGAGGCGTTACAATGCTCGTGAACTTCAACGAAATTATTAAGAACAAAATTGTAAATGTTATAATGACGTGAAACGTTATAAATAAATATTTGATAATCCTTGAAAATCGATCAGTATTCTAAATCTTTCCCAAATCAACTTGTTGTAGGTTCACAAGGAAAGACATCTGGCGGAATATTTGAAGCGTTGTCTTTTATTAGAGATATCGTAGATATGCATTTCCAGTTATCCATGCTAACAGCTAAAAACACAAAAGAAATTCAATCACATGTTTTTACTTACACTCTTGGCAGACCTGACTAAGATAAATACATTATAACTAACACTTTTCTATGTTTATTAATTACATAATTTTCTAATTCATACCTTTATAAAGTCTGATATGGCGGTCATCACTTGATGACGAGAGGACGGTACCGGTAGAATTCCAGCTGATGCGATATGTCTAAAATTAACCGGAATTTTGATCAAAGAAAAATTCTGTGATAGTTTAGCATTAAACTTTATGCATCTTAAGTTAACTAAATTAAGCGGTAAATTATTTTTTTTCAAACTCAACACTTTTGACAAATGTACTTTCTAAGAGTCTACTTTGAAAATGGTATATTTTCATAAAAGAGTTTGGAAAGTTGTGGAATCATTTTTCACGCATCATATCGCACCTTCGTTTCAAAATTATACTTTTGAAAAAAAAAATTGATTTTGAAATGAAGAAATTTTTAGTGTATGGTAATGCATTGATGGTAAAATAAAGTGAAAATACTGGCATTTAGTTGAAACTACGTGTATGTTAACCTCAGTCATGACGTCTTTACTTAATTTAGAGCTACATTTTTCTTGACTTATCATCGATAACCAACCCAAAATTGAGTTTGTAATTTTTGGAGAAGGGTACGAGATACATGTATCTTAGTTCTTGGAAAGCAACTTCTTTTTTTTTGCAGCAGCTTTTTTTAGAAGTTATTTGCATTCTTGGACAAAGTATTGTTGTTTCTAATTATCAGTCATGAACACTGTCTCTAAATAAGAAGCAAAACAATCCAAATAAAGGGACAAAACTTCAAATATTCAAATTCATCGATGCATCATTCTTGCAAGGTGCTAAGTGGTAGCATTGGCGTGTTACATTCGATAACAGTGATGCATTTCGGTATTGTAGCCGGTCACAAGCCGTTAAAGGGTAAGGTTGGGCAAATGAGTGAGTGGTGATGCGCGGCCTTATAAAAAACCGACAAGACGATTGATTTCTAATGTCGGAGTCTCATTGGCTCTGGTCCTTGAGATCAATAGGCGTTTAGCCCATGACTGATGATGATGATGATGATGAACATAGCATGGTCGAAGTTACTTACGATTGATTGTTCATTGAATTTTGCTAGTGGTCGGATGTAATAACGGATTTTTTTAAGTGCGTATTTAGAATCCATTTTTGTCCTAAATTATAAAGAATAATCTTAAAAATTGCAGGTATCACATCATCGCACAATGTATTCCAAATGTTAGCAGACTTTACTGTCGTGTCGTGAATGCCAAAATGTGCAGATCATCACTGGCCACTGCAAGCTGGTTGTAGAAGCGTCCTACATCTGGTGCAAAGGAGATGTCATGCACAGGTAAAGTAAAGTTTTTAATGATCTGCACACATGTCCAGAGACTGTTAAATGAAAAAACAGTAAATAAATTGGGTTTTTTATGTGATTTTGTTGAAACGTTATGTGGTTTTACTCATTTACATTATACACTCACCACGGCGAGCCACAAAATTCGTATAACAGGACGTTGCCACCGGAAGTGTGTGGTTTAGTGCCATTGCATCCGACAGCTATTAAATTAGGCTCTTCTCTAGAAAATGGTCATTGATAACATGTTGATAACTTGACAAGTGCGGGACAACATGGCATGGGCGCAATCTTGGTGTGAAGTATGTATACTGACTTCACAATGGCCAGCAGATGTAAAATGGAATGTTAAGCTACGTCCACCCTGGAGGATACATTTGTGGAACTTTTTTATTGTGAATGGACCTTATGCAGATTTCGTCATCAAGCCCTTAATACGTGACATTTAATTCCATCCATTGGCGAAAATTATCCAAACGCTACAATTTTTTAGTTGATTTGATGAAAGATCACGTGATGTAGGCTCACACGTACAGTAACTCTGCATATGGTCCACGCATGCCGCCAGTTGTCAACATAAATTGTTTTACATAATTTCATACTGAATTGTTTCATAATTGCTTAAAATAATCTTACCTAAATTGTTTACAAAGGTTTGTTCCCAGAAAGACCTGGCAACCTATTAGCAGGAAAACGTTTTAGTCGTTTCCTCCAATGAGAACGTTAATGCTTTGAATATGCCATTAAGGTCGTCACGAATTTTTAAACCAACACACGACCAAGAAACACATACGAATTTGTTTTCACGAATTGTTCTTCACACATGAAGAACGTTATATCCGGAAAAAAATGATGTGAAATTGCAGGAAAGTTATTCCAACTCATACAATTTAAGGAGCAATATTTTCCGAATAAATTCCTATGAAAATATGACAGCATTGCTTATTTCATCCCATGAAGTATGTCTTTTCTGAATGGCTATTTAACAGAAAGAAATTGCTTTGCATATCCTGTAAAATCTATGACGTCAGTTTCTTATTAGATATAAGTTGCTCAGAATAGGATCATTTTCTCTTCTGGAAATATATTTGCGAAGGAATTTTTCCCAGCACACGGGAAAACATCAAGTTATCTGGAAATAAGTTTCGGGACATAAATTGCCTGGTGTGAGGCGGCATTTACACGCGGTGACGCGTATAATATTCTGCAATGAAGCTTAAAATTATAGAAATATTTTCTAAACTCGCTTTGCTAAAAATGTGTTGTATAACTTGTTTAAATATTTCTGCATCGTACAACTAGGAAATCTTTCCTTAAATATAGAATATTCAAGGGAGACTTGCGACTTATAGTTTAGCCGATATTCATATTCTAAGTTACAAAGAAATTCCAAATATACTTTGCTGCACGACTAATAGAACAATATACATGTAGGCCACAGTAAGAAAATAGCTAGAGGTTTTGGAAACGTTCTATTTTTTATGATTTCAGCTGTAAAGTAGAGCTGTAGAATGCATATGTACATTACATGAAATAGTTGAATTGATACCTGTGGTTACTCCACGAAAGGCAGTTACATTTCTGTTTGCGACATTTTTCATCATAGATATACCAATGATCAAGGTTGGCTATGTCAACGTTCCTGTATACCCGAAACCAACCACTGTAAGTGCATGTGGCCTATAGCAAAAGAAAATTTCGAAATATGAACAAACTATACATCATTCACGCGGCAAAGGCGTATATAAGGTTGGGGGTGTTTGAACCCCCTCTGGGCTCTCTGGGAATCCAATAATCGAAGGGAAAAAAATCAAAATGTGAAGGAAATTAGGGCAAACGATTTATGTAAGGGCTGAACAGACCGATTCATGCATGAAGAAACTACACGTATAACAGGCAAAATAACGAGGAGACTGTTCAAAATCTGCTAGATTTTTGGACTGGGCAAAGACGGATTTTCCACATCTAAATGAAAATACCTTGAGATACATTTAAAACGTATGTTTGATTTACAAAATATATTTACAAAGTTTTTCCTGAAATATTTATTTTCAACAATACTTTTAAATTTAGGTTTCTTATGTTTTGTAAAATGGTTTAATGACAGTATATCTGATAAGGTAACAATTCCAATTCAATGTTAATGTGATTGGGTATACTGTATACTGTATATGCATATCAAATATGTCGCAAAATATATACTATAATATAATGCACGGTGGATTTTTAAAATTATTTAAATAGTACTTTGGACATGTAGTTTAAATGTTATTAAAATGTCATATTAAATGCAATCTTATTAATGTATGTTGTGGATATTTTCAAATAATTTTCAAAACAAACGTTTAAAAGCATACATGTATACATATCCACGATATTTAAAAATACCACGGATGTCCCTAGCACTGTTCCAATTACTTTAAATGTATTTAAAAAAGTGCTAAAAAATCCATTTCCGAAAATATATTTCTAAACCGTTTTTCGATGTGGTTATGGCCATAAAATTACAACACGAACGCTTGATATGTGAAAATCTCCGATTATGACATGCATGGATTCCTATTGGAATATCAACTTGTAATTTGATTGGATTTTGCGTAAAACAATATAAGAAAATAGCTAGAGCTTTTAGAAAAGTTCTATTTTTTATGATTTAATCTGTAAAGTAGAGCAGTAGAATGCATATGTACATTATATGCATGAAATAGTTGAATTAGTTAGTTGAACTTAGATAGTTGAACCTTTTGTTACTCCACAAAAGGCAGTTACATTTCTGTTTGCGACTTTTTTATCTAAGATATACCAGTTTCAATATTGTTTCATATGCAGGTATGCTTATCCGTCTGAATGCACGGAAGTGAAAAGTTTTGACTTTGGATCTGGCTGCAAAACACGTCATTTTTTGGAATTAAGATTGAAGGCTACTTAATAGCCACGTGTAAATTAGTGTGGTCCTATGCATGAGATCTAATAGGAATGAGAAAGTGATGCTTACCAGCTGTAATCCGCGGAATCGTGGACCGAATTTCATATCAGTGAAGGGAGTTTCAATTTCAAAAAATGTCTTGCACATACGCCATTGCGACAATTCTTGCGAGGTGTGCGTATCTGAAAACATAATTTAGATCAATGCCAATATTTTAAAGATAAGCAAAGGCATCTAACATCTTAAGTATGAGAGCATATTGATCATATTGATGACAATTCAAGTTATATATAGATCAGCAGGTCAACCAAAAAAGTTATAGAATTTGATTAGAATACGTTTATCAAATTTGTTGGCATTGACATCCAATAAGCATTATGGTTATTTCCATCGCTGCAAAAAATTTAATTTGAAACTCTTAAGCTGATATTTAATTGGCAACAAATTTGATTAGTCCGGGCCACCTCATATTTACGATCTTGCACAATTTTACATTGTAGTCATTACAGGGTGCATCTTAATCGCTGAAAGTTATGGGAAGTTGTTGCGTACGTGACAAGATGAGTTTATGAAAAAATACATATTTTTCTGCACGAGCATCTTGTTAGACGTTCAGGGCTTCATGAAAATAGATGAATCATTTTACCTTCCAAGTGTGGATTGCTTATAGTTTCTGTCCAGATTTTTATGGTTAAGTCTTCGGAGCAAGTGGCGATTATCTGGCCGTATTCCGGATGTGCCCACGTCACTTTCCGGACTGCGCCATTGTGGGCCTAAAAAAGACGTACTGTACTGCAAAAAATGTTTAGATACAGCGTGTCACGTGACTTACTTCCCAACTCGAACAACAATGCCATTGCCCATCGTCACTTTGGTTCCATATCTGGAATAAAAAATTAAATAATAACAACAATCTCCAAGTAGCGACACATCTGAAGAACGCTTGGATTAATTGACTCTGTTAGTTATGAGATAGCAGTTGAATGTTTTTTTATTTCTGGTTTTGATGCCTTTAAGAATAACAAAAGTAAAGAAAGTAAACGATAACTATTGTTTTTCATTATTTTATAGATATTAAAAACTAGAAATTGTCAACATGCATAGTCCCCACAAAGGGCGGACTGACAGGTCTCTAGCCTGGGAATGTGTGGGCCATGTCAACATATTGTCATCTTGAGAAATTCACTTACTTTCACTATGCGGTCCTTGGAACACGTGGCCATTCGATTACCGTGGTAATTAAAAGCCACATCATGAACCATAGCTTTGTGCATAAATTCCATCTCGCCACTAGAACTCATTTCCGAACAAAATGTTGAACTATTTCAAAGACGTATTCTGCTGTAAGGTCAGACCATGGATACAGCGAATGGTATGTTTAATGATGTCAGAGGGCGACACTACTACGAGTTTTTGTTCCGGAAGTGTGGGTTAATTTGTGACTTAAAAGTGTGTCAAATTGCGACCTTTACAATTACAATTACGAAACTTTCAAATATGCCAAATTTAGCACGTTAATTTAGCATTGAATTTGGAGGAGATATTGATAATTCATTGACAAAGGTCATTCACAGTTTTACACTTCATTCTTTGGTTATAAAATGTAAGATGGAGAATTTAAAATGTGATAATTTTTTACAAGGCTGTGATAATTGATACGCCATGTGGTAAATAAATTATGTACACTTAATGACTTCTTAAAACTAAACCATCTCAAAATTTTGAGCATTTCTGTACATGTATTCATTGTATTTGCCAAATTTTAATTAAAAATATATAATGCAGTCATTAAACATGAATCAGTTGCGGTGTTCAATATCACGACTTAACTCCATAACTGTAAGTGAAAAATAGCAGATTGAAACTATTTTTATCCAGCATGTACATACTAAAAGGTACTCAGTTGAATTTTGCTCGATTTAGGTACAATTCAGCGATTATGACAAATATGCGAAAGTTGTTTTGAAGATGCAAGCCACTTGACTAAATTCTGAACATTCATTATATCAATGAATATTCAGGATTTCATCACGTGGCTTGGCTCTTCGAAATAAATTTCGCATACTTGTCCTAATCGCTGAATTGTACCCAAATCGAGCACAATTCAACGCCTCTCTGAGTATCCTTACTGTATGTTAAAATGATCCTACTGTATAC
>JAQGAO010004195.1:0-15615 GCA_034697705.1 Ommatoiulus sabulosus
GAGACGCTGCAAAACGGCTGCTATCCTGACTTCAAAAAGCGCCGACTGGATTTACCGTGCCTGTACTGCATGCATACCTTGACATCAGTAAACAGTTGCACATTTTTAACACACGTGGTATGATTTTGCATGAACTTGAGGCCAAGATGGGTGGATCTCAAGTGTGATCTTCGACCGTATTATATTACCACAGCTGCTTTGGTACTGGTCTCAAGTACCAAATGGCCGGGTGAGTCGAAACGCTGAAAAATCGGAGAGTAATTGATGGGCAATATGTGATATCCTTGTTGTAAACAGTACGTCTGGTACGTCTATCGGTATACTGTACGCGATTATCTTGTAGTATATGATCATTTTTGTTTACATTTCGACTGTAAACATGTATTTACATGCAGTTACATTCCCCAAAAACTTACCTGTTTGCATGTACTGTACATGCATGTACATGTACATACTGTACGTATGAAATCTCAACCCATGCGCAGCATTTCCCAAATGAGCTATAGGTAATTAAATTAAGGGTTCCGCAAAAATAAATTATTTTATGTACTGTCTTTATATATACGCCGAAATGTACGTCGCATATACAAATATTAAATATTTCCGTGACAAAATTAATGCTGTGATATAATTTTATTTCTTTAATAAAATATGTGTAAGCACATTTCACAGTTGCTCATTTATATCAGCTTATACACTTGTACTGTTCACGGCCGGTCGAGTGTCGATGTAGGCGGCCTACATGCAAGGTTAAAATACTTGAAGTTTTCAAATAAAAGTTATGATCGATGCAAGAATGGATGGTCACATCATCTTCAACTAGACAAACCTTGCAAACGTCATGCACAGTTTTCATACGCTTATACTTCTAGGAAAATGTCGACTATTGAGTGCACTCCTAATCGCTCGAATGTTGACAGTGGTTGGGCATGGGTGGTTCTGAGTGCTTCCTTCATCGCCTTCGCGATTCTTTGGGGCCAAGTTTATTCTTTCACCATTTATTATGTGATTTTTCTGCAAGTTTTTGGTGAATCTAGAAGTTACACGGCATGGATAGGCTCACTGAACTTGGCGGTAATCGAAATTGCTGGTAAGATAGCACGTTGGTGCATTAATTACTTGAATTAATTGTCGACTGCATATTTTCTGTACAATTGTACATGTTTGAGCACATGTATGGAAAATATGCAGTCGAAAAATTTTCGAAAATTTTGAATGATAGGTATGATTAATATGTGGATACTTTCTTTGTCACTCAAAAATTCTTCGTAATGATTGAATTGAAATCTTTCGATCAAATAACTTCAGCTGAAATGTACATGTTTTAGTGAGTTGTAAGCAATGATTTCTCTTCCAAACCTTTACAGAATGCAAAATGATCTAGACATATTTATTCAAATTTTATTCTGAAAGTAGAGATCCTTTACATTTCTCAAATTTATCCATGAAAGTATCTACCATTTTTCATGTAGGTAAATTTATTTTGAAAATATTTCTTATTATTACAGCAATAACAGCTGGTTTCTTTATTTCGAAACTTGGAGCAAGACGAACCACTTGGCTTGGTAGCATTATTGCCTCATTGGGCTACATCGGTGGCTTCTTCTCACAAAATGTCACCCATTTTATCGTTACATATGGAATTGTTGTTGGTAAGATGCTTCTTGGAAGTCTAGATCAAAGGAACTGAGGAGAAAAATTGAAATAATTTTGAATTTATTTTGAATTGTTCCACAAATTAATACATGTAACATTGTATGGATTTGCTCTTAATTTTTATATATATATATTCTATACACCTTGAATTTCATTTTACTCCCATTCAGCATTTGGCTACTGTCTTATCATTTATGGTCTTTTGGATGCCGTCAGCCTGTACTTCAAAACGTTCCTGTACGTGGCCACGGGCATCAGTTTAGCTGGGGGAGGAATTGGCATAATGTGCTTTGGTTACTTTGTCGATTGGCTCATTGACATTTATGGATGGCGTGGCTCGCTTTTAATTCAAGGAGCTCTTACGTTTCAAATATTTGGTTTTGCTACAGTATTCTTTCCAATTCACGAAGATGTTTTTACAGAAAACTACACTACAATTCCAGAATCAGATCAACATTGTTATGTAATGACATGGAGAGAGCGGATTAAAGACCCTCGAGTCGCGATCCTCGTGGTTGGTGGTCTCTTGCAAGGCGTTGGTGTGCTCACATTATATATTATTTACAAGGATTTGGCCATTTCTAAAAATATAGGATTTGTATTTTCAACCACTATGATGGTCTTAGGAATTGGCAATGTCATTGGCCGTGCTGCTTCTGGATTTATTATGAGCAAAGTTCCGCCCATTTTATACTATGCTGCCGTCATCGCCTTGTGTTCAGCAGTTTTGTTTATCAACATTTACAATAATTCGCCAGAAATGTTTGTCATCCTCGGAGCAATTTTTGGATATGGACATGGTAGTCTCTGCACGATAATGCCTCTGGTAGTTGCATTTATATTTGGAAGAAGAGAAATGGCTCCTACATTCGGATACATGATGTTCTTTGCAGGCGTTGGAACCTTATTTGGACCGCCATTTGCAGGTAGGTGCATAATAATTTGGTTAAATACATGTGCTCCAGAGTTTTGGTCTTTGTAAGTTGTTTGGTTTGGTGATATATTTTTGGGGTCCCAAAAATCGTTAAGGTCCCAATTTCGGGAAATGTAATTTAACTGTAGTACGTACAAAAATCCATCACTAAGGATCCCCCTTCCAAATGGTACTAATCTACTGACTGCATGGTAAAAGAATTGAATTGAAATGAAATGCTGTTCTGAAAAAGACATATGAAGGCAGCACGGCATAGCACAGGTGTTTGTAATGATTGCCAATTTTCAGGTGCCACACAATTTTTATCGCACGAAGGTGTAAAAAACATTTTTGTGATGACACTATACATGTAAGGTTTAAGAGGGTATGATAGTTTTCTATTCTTTATGGGAATTATGGCGAAGATAGCATTATAATAATATAGGAAAATATTTTCAATAATAAATTTGCCGGCAGATAATGAAGGTAAATAAATTATTCAAAAAGCGAGAAATAGGTATCTGCACGTTCAAACTTAATTCGATCCATCAAGTGGTTGGAAACGTTGAGCTGCACAAAAGGAAAATTTGGTTGAGGATATAAGAAATCTAGCTTCACTTAATATCAGCACTTACAACTGGCAAAAATCAAGTCTACAGTTAATTTAAAATGCGATGGAAATTTTAAAAAATATGAAATTCATAATTCGTAGTGCACTGTCCTTATGCACTTGCTTACGGTATGATCACGAGAAATTTTCATCTAATTATCAGGTCATTTTCACCAAACTAATGAAGGAAAAGTCACCATTACCGGCATAATGACGAAATCTGCACAACTCAGCAGCACAAGGTCCCTTCGTTGCAATGGACCTGATGCAGAGTTTAGTATGGGGCTGCATCACGTGATCCACCAAAAGAACGTGCCTCTGCACTGGCTCCGGGTGATGTTTTAGCCAATGCAATGCAATGAATGAAATGTCACGTGATATATGCATGCTGACGAAATTTGCATGCGGTCCATTGACCATACAATCACTGTGATACAATGATCACTATTAACTTAAGTGTTAAGCATTATGTCTTTCTGCCTTCAAGTTTCTTTTTCGGGATGTTACAAGGTTTTAAGTCGATAAAAAATTAGAATTGGAATGTACGTATTTCATATTTATTATAAATGCTGCATTATTTTCTGCAACCGATTTTTTTTAGTTTGAAAAACTAAAATTTTATTCGAGTATTTTGCTTCAAAAATTGATTGAACCTCTAATACTGGACGTTACGAAAGCTCACAGAACTCAAGAACGCAGTTTTGCGCAAAATGATCGCAATTTTTCACCGTGAAAATTTGAGTGGGCAAGTGATTCACCCACTTAATTCCGGGAATTTTTGGGTCTACTCCAGTATACTCTGGCAATGATAATCTTCCGTCCAAGTTATAACCATAGACGGAACTAGTGTACTATAGTATTCTTACTATTTTAACTTGTCCGTGCATAAGTTAAATTTTAAATGTTTTTCATTTAGGCTATTTGACTGATAAATTTGGTGATTATGCTTATTCACTGGCATTGTCGGGAAGTTTTCTAGTGGCATCGACTGGTTTGTCGATAGCTCTACATTATTATCATCACAAACAGACATTGAAGGAAAAAATGGCCGGAACATCCTGTGCACCAATGAATCCCAACAGTGTTCATGACAGTCAAGCTAATTCTTAACAACTAATTGCCAATTATATCATATGTTCCCCGTGGTCTAACAGGTAAAGAAATATAGTTATTATTGTATTATTTCTTTATTTCTTCCTATTGTACTCTTTAAAATTAACAATGCTTACGTTAACATCAGTGCCTTTTTTATAATACCATAGGAAAAATATAATAATAAAGTATAATTATGTTTTATCCTATACTAACAGGAGAACATTATTATAGCTTTTTCAATAGTTGGAATCTGCTTAGGAATGCGGTGGTAACTACCGAATAATTTGGGTTGATGGATTACACCCCCCTACCACCTGGTATTTATTTACTGATAGTAGGGTATTGAATTGAAAGCTACAACTTTTTAACACTAATTAAGAGCTAATGTTTTTTTTTAGATTTTTCCAACGTAATTGCTGAATTGTTTTATTGATTCTCATCAAAATCATTTAATATTTTAACTGATCTAAATGAACATGTTTTAAATTTTTAACAGATACTTTCTTTAAATACAGAATGCTATGTGAAAATATCCTGAACAATGTGCAGTATATACACTTTATTAAGAAAATACAAATGCAATGTAAATCAAAGTGGAACATGCGATGAAATGATGTTCGATTTTTGAATTATTTCTATCATCAGTCACACTTACATGTATTGTGCGAAAAGTTAACGAAAAAATTTCCACTTTCTTCAAGGGATTCAAGTTATATAATTGGATTTATAATTAATTCCAGATTTTATCCATTGTAGGTACGTGTATAAGATGATAGATCTATGCACTTCTATAAACATTTCTTACCTATTTCATGTTTGATGAAATAAAAAAAATATATAATACGCTATGTCAAATGATGCAGTACGTCATATTTTTCAATATATTTTGGTGTCATACGAACTCGTAAAAGGTTAACTCCAAAATGGCTATATCTCAAGCAACAATGATAATGTTTATGAAAAACAACATCACTTTTAATTGAAACTTAATTACGTACTTTTAATTGATTCGATTAGATTTAATAATTTTCTAGATGATAATATATGGTTGTAATTAAAACATTTTTAAATTGTCAAGGCCAAATAAGAGAACTATTAACATAAACGAAATGATGCTGTTTTGGCACATTCACAGCTTATATTTTAATAGTATTTCGAAAGATAGGGGGACATGAACTGCTGTAAAAACACTTCGCTGAAAGTGGTGATGTCAAGGTTATAATACTTTGAGATTTACAAAGCTAATTTACGACTTTGTAAACAGTTGCGTAGAGATCTTAACTGCGGGCTAGTAATTCGGGTATTCGTAATTCAAAAGTGAAAATGGCAACCGTCGAGTGGAGTCCCGTGAAAATTCGACGCTCGCAAACTGATCGTGGATGGGCATGGGTTGTTCTGTGTGCGTCCTTTTTTTCATTAACCATCGTGTGGGGCCAGGTTTACTGTTTCACTATTTATTACGTGATTTTCCTGCAAATCTTTGATGAATCTAGAAGTTACACTGCATGGATAGGATCGCTGAACATGGCAGTTATTCAATTTACGGGTGAGAACAATTAACATGTTTTCATAAATATACGTATTTTAACCGTGAGCGTACCTTTCTTACCACGTTCGTATTGCTTTTAAAATGTCCTGTTTATTTTAAATATTTTCTTCACTGCAAATAACATTAAGAATTCATATTGATAAGTTATATGATTATACTTCAATTTTTAATATTGCAAATATTTGCAAAATCATTCTGGAAAAAAAATATTAATAACGTTTCACATGATTGTTATGCATGTAGAACTATTATTTCAGTTTTCATATATTTGTAAATTTTTCGATTAAATCCAGCCACAGAACTGCAAGAAATTATTTTAAATTCCAATGTAATTTTCTATATTATTGATGTTCTTATTGGCATTCATTAAGCGGTGTTAAGTGGTATAGTGACAGAAACTTTGAAAATAACCCATACTTTTTACCCCAAAATAGTAACGTGGCTGCTGCTTTTATTCTATCAGTAAAACCACTGGTAAAAACTGTTATACATCTTGTCATATATTTTTTTAAATGAGCCACGGATTACATGAAATAAATATGGAAAAAGTGCACGTGAAATAGCAGGTACCAACAAGGATTATGTTTTACCCTATAGTGTAAAACGTTAACAAGTAATGTGTTAATAATGGGATGAGGTGTTTTTCTGAGTTTGCATATAGTAAGCTATTTGTGAAATTTTGCACTTTGTAAAGTAGGAGTGCCGGAATCTTTCTGTAACTTATTCTACGGATTATGACGGTAAAACATTAGGCTAGCTTGTCCGCAACGAATAACAAATTCTAAAGATAAAGATTATTAAACATTATTTATAATATGCCAATAGCAATATTCGGACTATTTTGCATAATTCGTCACCGACTTGTCATAATTTTATTGCCAAATTTCAGTCAACTTTTGTGTGTAAATGGGATCGCTCAAGACTATGCATATCGCTTTTAAAATTCAATTCGATTTTAAAAGCGATCTCTAGTCTTGAGTGATTATTTTTAAACAATTCACGTGTTTTAGAAAACTTTACCCGGGGAATCATAAATATGTAATAAAATGTATACAAAAGTAAATTAAATAGAGCAAACATAATTCGGAAAATTCAGGGAAGAATGATTTAATTTTGATTCCAAAATGAATGTTTATATACACTACGTGGTTAGATCAGGGCTCTTGCAACCCTTGCAAACTTTTTAAAATATTTCCAGTACAAAGTTGGAAAATTGTCAACAATTTCAGAGAACAAATCTTCAAGATTGTCAAGTTTGCGAGGACAAATGTTCGAAAAATTCCGACAGTTTCTGAGGTCAAATTAGCATATGTCAATTTTGTCGCTGTTAAGGGAAATTTGTTTCAAAACCTGGAAAAGTCATGAAAGTTAAATATGAATTTTCTGGGGGAAACCTTTCTGATTTTCTTGACGAAAAGGGGTAATGGTTTCGGGATTGTTAACCCCCTTATAATTTTTTTCGGTTGTTGAAGAGTATTCCTAGAAAATTTGGGAGCAATTGGGCGAGTGTATCAAAACGTTTTTGCCACACATACCCATGTACATACTTTTCTTCTTTTTATCTATAGGCTACAGGGTGAGTTTTATAACCAGTTCCATGTTTTTATTTTGATTGTGTTAGAGGTAAAAATCTGAATTTGTGATATTATGGTAAGACAGGTGGGCACTTTCAAATGAGCTTATTTTCGGTGACCTTGAAATGTAATTTCAAGGTCATTGCGTTACCATCTTCTAAACCGTAATAGTTAGAGCAAATTGTTCAATTAGAAAGTTGTAGGGCATCGTGAAGTTAGTTTAATGGGTGCATTTTCGAAACTCTATTGTCAATATTCGCTTTCCAAAAAACATTTGTTTCTTTCATGTTTGCTAACCTGCAAAGCAGAAGTGCAATGAAGGAAAGCCCGTGCTATAATGTTAGGGGCAGGGCCAATTCACAGATTAAGCATTGAAACTGAGTGAATAACGAATGGAAAAACACTGATTAGTGCAATACCTTGACCCCATAACATGTGCTTTACATGAATGAAATTAGAAATGTTGCCATTTCGTAATTCACCCAGTTTCAATGCCCTGTGCATTCCTGCATAGCACATCTGCTGTGCAGGTTAGCAAACATGAAAGAAACTAAAATGTTTTTTGGAAAGCGAATATTGATAATGGAATTTCGCAAATGCACCCATTAAACTAACTTTACGATGTCCTACAACTTTCTATTTGAACATTTTGCTCTAACTATTACAGTTTAGAAGATAGTAACGCAATGACCTTGATGGAACATGTCAAGATCATCATCCTGCATGTCCAAATGGCGCCTTGGCCACTCCTTACAACTTCCTGGGCTGCATTTCACACAGGCACTCTGGTTAACGATAACGGCTATATATTAAACTGGGTATATATTAAACGGCTATATATATAACTGTGTAATATATATATACAGCTGTATATATACTGTATATATGGGTGTGGCCATGTGCCACCGCATGCATATGGTCCGGTTTAACCCAATAAAGTTAACATACAGTTATGATACTTGTCGTAGTAGTATGTGACTTTAAGAGGGTTTAGTCCTATCTGTGATGATGTGATCCATTGGGAATATTTCGAAGATAGTTTTAAGCATCAAATTAAATATTTCCAAAAAAAAAACACATTTTATCATAGATAGAATTGATGGATAGATAGTTAGTTAAATAATTAGGAAATATGAATTTGGCATTGATATGATTTTAATGCATTAATTTTAGCCCCTAAATATATGAAAATCACTGGAATTTAAAATAGCGTCATTCAATATCAATATCCATTGTAAATGTTTTCAACTTGGCAAATGGGAAATTGCAAATTATGAAATTTACGTTCTATATAGTTATTAACTTTTACTAATTGTACAAAAACATTCCTGTTGAGCGACATTAGGCCCTACCGTATATGTACATGTATATCGTCTGTAGATTACCACAGGGAATGGACAGCTGGTAAACAATCTTAATATTAGTGTGACACAATTTCGACATTTGATTAAAAAATACATGCATTAAATGCTTTTTGCTTGAAAGTTGTGTAGAAAAAAACCATTCTTTGCGTTTCTTAATTTTTTCATTCTGCAGGTAGCCTACATGTATCTCCATTACAATTCGTTACATTTTCCTAATAATAGCCATTGATTTCATCATATTTCATGATTACTTGTCCATTTTTTAAAAGCTTCATCATATTCCGTTTGAAGTAAATAATGTATTTATTTCTATTGACTTTCTCAGCAACACCTTAAATGTTCAATCCACCACTGACCTCATTAAACGATGCCAGCCCATTCCAAGCAAAAATGACGCTCAAGATGGCCAACAGGCCAATCCGGAGGACCATTGGCCAGCCTAGCCTTTGTCTCTGGCTAACTTTATGTTGGATGGCAACTTCCACGCCATTAGTACAAGGTTCGTGAAAGTTTTACAGTATTTGCAATATTGGGTCAATATTAGTGAACTGATGGCCTGTCAACTGAGGGGTTTTCACCAGCACACATTGTTGGACCAATGTTGCCAAACCGCTGGCTGCCAACTGAGGGGTTTTCATTGGCACGCATTGTTGGACTAATGTTAGCAAGCCACTGGCCTGCTAACTGAGGTGCTTTCACCGGCACGTTTTGCTAGACCAATGTTGGCAAACCGTGGCTATAGCCAACTGTTGGGGTTTCACTGGTACAGGAGAAAAGTTGCAAAACGTAGGCCTACAGGGATTTTTGTAAAAATGCGGCAATCACATTTTTCATCATAATTTTCTTTTAATTTTACTTATAAAAGCTTATCATTTTTCAAGTGGAATTTTAACCACTCTATTTCAATAATGTCCCCTGGTCTATTGGTTAGCATGTGCCTGCCATACCAATAGTCCTTGGTTTGAATCCCCACCATGAAAATTTTTCAACTTAAAAAATTCACTAAAACAAATTAATTGTCACCATGCAGCGATGGCATAATATGTAGAATGAAGAAAAAACGAGATATAAACACCCCACCTGCCAACTATGGTAAAACAACAATTGATTGGCATGCCAACGAAAGGCCATCATTGCCCAACGTTTTGTGGTTACATGTACTTGCAAAAACAAAGCGAGGTATTAAAATTTTAAAAAAATGAATATCACAAAAACAGTAATGTTATAGCGTACTATCGTATAAAACATGGTTTCGTTGTGCATTATTTCTGTATATTAAAACTTGATTCTAGTTTGATTAGTTTTGAGAAATTTTTAAAATTGACATTAGTAAATTTTGCAAAATATCGATGCAAAACATGATTTGCAAAATCGTGGATAGCATTGGCTTATATCAATTTTATCGTGTGTCAGGAAAATTTGTTTAAAAACATGGAATTGCCAGGGAGGTTGAATATGGATTTTCAGGGGGAACCCTAGCTGTAGTGGATATAACTAATTTGCAAAGATATTAAGATGTTTTCAATCTAACCTTATACATTAGGATCATTGATTAACCAGACATTGCTTCCTTCTCATGAATTAAGACTCCAACTTTGCCATAAGATGTTAGCTGTCACATGTGGCGCCATAGTAACACATAACATAAGATTACTTGAAAATCCATGAAACCGGAAGGCACTCATACCCAGCGTCATAAACTGCATCAACATGGCAATGCAGAGAAAGATTACACTGATCCAATATTAATTGGGTGAAAAACAGCGGTTTAACAACATTTCCTTTAAATTTCCTTTATTTTTACAGGGCACCTCTATTTCCTGCCATTCCTTCATGCCCCTCGAGTGTATGAGGGGGCACCAGCAGGCACATATGTCATGACTGTGGCAGCACGTGATGACGATGGTAACCATCAGATCACGTACAGCCTTCTAAAGGGTAGCGATATTTTTCATGTTGAGAACACCACTGGGCAGCTCAGCACACGTAACAAGGTGCTGAAGAAGGCAGGTGAAGTGTATACACTACTCATGGTGGCAGTCAGTGCTGATGAGACACAGTCAGTGCCGCTAACAGTGACAGTGACGCAGGCTAACCGGCATGCACCCCAGTTTGACCAGCCAGCTTATGTGGCAGAGATTTCCAGTCGCACACCAGTGAACTTCACTGTACTGATGATCACTGCCAAAGACCCAGATCCGGAAAATGAAAACTCAGAGGTTTTCTACTTCCTGGCTAAGCAGTCAGAAAATCTTGATGGTGGGATGACTACGCTCATGGCGTCTGACGTACCTTTCGAAAGTGTGCAGAATACTTCCGGCAATGGTTACTTCTCCATTGACCCTCGGAGCGGGGTGGTTGTCCTCCGGAGGGTACTGCCCAACCGACCAGGTAGACTGCACGCCATGGTGGTGGCCATCGACGGTGGCTCCCCCAAACGCAGCAACTCCTCATGGATTAATGTGGAGGTCAAGACTATAGCAGCACCTCGAAATGTCACCGTGGACAATGCCACTGCCACCAATGTCCGCCTGTGCTGGCTGCGACCTCCAGAAGGTGTTCTGGTGGAGGGGTACTTGATCTGGTATGGCCCGGCTAATAACACTGGTCTGGGCAGCGAGCATACACTCAACATGACAGTGGAGGACCCTGAACCGAAGCGCTGTGTTTACCTAAATTCTCTGAAAGCGGCCATGGGCTATCAGGTTAGGATAGCTGGCTGGAACCAGGAGGAGACAGGCATCAAGAGCAAAGCAGTGCAGTTCAATACCTCTGTTTCACGTAAGTATATGAAAGCATTGGCGTTTTCATAGATTTAATTTTGTTATCATTTAACATGGTTCCCCCAGACCTGGAAAACCTGGAAAAGTCAGGGAAATTCAACGTATTAATGTTGTCCCGTACAATCCAAAATTAATGTTTCCACGTGCATAGTTAGGTCAGGGCCCATTTTTTTTAAGATTTTCTCAGTTTAAATTTGTAACATTTTCAAAGAAATCCGAGGATAAATTTGCAAAATGTTCGATCTTTTTCGAAAACATACTTATAAAATTGTCCACGTTATCCAAGTTTCCGAGTACAAATTTGCAAAATTTTAAACAATTTCCGAGGACGAACTTTCAAAATGTTCAACAGTTTCCGAGTACAAATTTGTAAAATTTTCAAACTTTTCGTAATATATCTTAGCAAAATTTCCTTTTTCAACTGTTTTTGAGTACCTATGTACAGATTTGTAAAATTTTCAACAGTTTCCGAGAAGAAATTTTCAAAATTCTTAAGCTTTTCAGAGAATGAATTTTAAAAATTTACTACATTTTCCGAATTCAAATTTCAAAAAAAGTTCATGCTAATTTTGTAAAATTTTGAAAATGTATAAAAATTTTCATTAGTCAATTTTGCAAAATATTAAATTGTTGTCCTGTGTCGATGTTGCAAAATTGTGGATAACATTGGTTGGCAGGTCAATTTTGACATTCTAATTGGTCAGGGAAATTTGTTTAAAAACCTGGAAAAGTCACTGAAATTGAAAAAGAAATTTCTGGGGGAACTCTTAACCATTCCATATGTAGACGACAAATCTACCATGTATATCAAGTATTTCTAATGATTTTTAGTTTTTCTGGTATAGAGTTTAAAGACCTATATCTCAAATCTAACAAATTCATGGCATTGTGCTATGAATAAAACCAGAATGACGAATCAATGGAAACGGAAACAGGGCCAAAATAGACCCTGGTGTGGAGTTTGTGAATCCTCAACCTCATTCCTTCCACTTAATGTTCCTCATAGGCTGCTATCCAGAGAACTTATGTGGCAATGGCACGTGCAACCAGCTTCCAGGACCAGGGCATCAGTACCAGTGCATCTGTCACGTGGGTTTCTATGGCACGCATTGCGAGAACTATAACCCATGTGTATCCATTCCATGCAAGAACCTGGGCACATGCCGGAACACGTCACATGGGCAGTACGAGTGCGACTGCCTGACCGGCTTCTCTGGCCGGGACTGTTCCAATTTCGACCCATGCGCCAATAACAGGGCCATCAATTGCCAGAACGGAGGCACCTGCACTAGCAATGGCAGTCATGAATACAAGTGTCACTGTCCCCGGGGCTACTTCGGCCCCATGTGCCAGTGGTTCGACCCCTGCTCGTCTACGCCACCACCATGTATGCACGGTGCCACATGCCGGAACGAATCCAATAAGATGTATTCTTGCCTGTGCAGACCTGGATACAAAGGTAGGTTCCCTCTCCAGAATCTCCAGCTATAATTTTCAAAGTCCAATAACCAATTGCATATTAATTGTTCATAAATGAAATGCCATTTTAACATAGCTTATACTCTTCCCTACTTCCCTACTTACAGTGTATACAGTATAGGCCTATGCACCACTGTATGGACACTGTTCGTGGTTTTCATTCAAACCACCATTCATGCCCAAGTGCACATGTTATAAAGAAATAAAATGATGAAACTCTTACGCTTTGCCAGGCAAAAAGTTGGGGGAGAATTACAAAAATAACAAATATTTGGAATGGGGCTGTTGGACTACCCCTTTTCTAAGTGAAATGTTTTCATTGAGATTGTAAAACTACACAAAGCTATCCAACATCTAAATAAAAATACCTTGTGATACATTTTAAATGTATTTTTAACATGGAAAATATATTTCAAAGTTATCTAGCTGTTATAATATGGTTTTTAAAAAAATACATTAAATGTATGTTTCGTTAAATGTTTCGTAAAATATATTTGAATGAAAATATGTTTTATAAGGTAACTTATAGCATTGCACCTCAAATCCATTTAGGTAAATATAATACAGTAATGCGTTCCCTAACAAGCATTATTCATTAACGCAAAAGGATAAAATGTATATTTCAAACGATTATAAAATGTGTACTTACAAATAGGTTTTGATTAGTGATTATTCGAATATATTTAGAAAGCCTTATCACAAATAAATATTTTGTTACATTATAGCAAAATAAAAATTGCTAACAAGTTAATGAAATATGCCAACGTTAAAAATCCACAAAACAAACAAACAAGTTAATGATACCGTTAATGATCAGTAGTAGCATTTCTACCAACAATTTTAATTTTAAAAATATATTTTTATATGAATTTGTAACTGAATTTGTATAGTACATTGAACTGTTCTTCAAATGTTATTGTAAAATATCTTGTGAAATACCATCTCAAGAATCCATTTTTGGATATTTTTTAATACATTTTAAAATATATTTATATTTACTTATGAAGATGTATTTCAAAATAAATTACATTTGCACGATATTTGGAAATAACTTTGGATTTTACTATCTAAACGTATTTTTAATAACTTTTAAATATATTGACATTAATTCCAAATTTCAAATTTAATTCCATATAGGCCTACTGTATAAATAGAAATATTTTTTTTTCGATGTGGGATGTTTGGTGGCTCGGTGACAAAACTTTTATCACCTTCATGAACTGGGCGGATGTGAAGTCCATAATGTAAAAGAATGTAGAGATGGGTATCGGGATGCTGGGCGGAAGCGTAAAAAATGGGTCTACCAGTAACACTTTAGAGTTCCGGATTAACTAGAGATTAGCACTGTACTTGTTGTTTTAAGTTTGTTTGTGGAAGAATAACAGGATATGAATGCAAAGCCAAAGGTGCAATTCCCCCCCCCCCCCCTCCATCAGCAAAATAAGATAGGTATATGGTCCAGGCGATGTCTCCTCCATGCCATTGAGTTTTAAGCTACATGTATGTACATACTGGAGAAAACGTAGCGGAATTTTCTGTTGTTAATAGGTTGCCAGTTGTTTCTGGAAATAACTTATGCAGTGAACAATATGGGTAACAATTTATGTAACCGGTTTATGTAAAAAAGTACAGTATGTTAAACAATTTATGTAAACAGCTGGTATACACTCTAAAAAAAGTATACCAAATAGAAACCGTTGAGGTTCTTTACCTTGCTACACCAGTAGCAAGGTTTATTAGATACTTGGAAGAACCCCAAAAAAGGTTCTTTTTAAAGAACCTTCTAAAAGGTTCGAAATACACAAATAAGGTTTGATACACTGAACCCTTTTAATGGTTCTCTGTAAATGGAAAAGGTTCTTTATAAATTGAAATGGTTCAATACATTGAACCCTTTAATTTAAAGGATAATTTTGAAAGGCAATTCTTTTTGGAATATTTCAGTTCACAAAATTCAGTATCATCCATTCCGAAGTAGATATACGTGATTGATATGTTTTCATCGTGTAAACGAAGTGATATTAGGCTGAATAGCTGCTATAACCAAGTAATTTGAACTAAAACGTTCACATTTTGGAATAAACATCCAAATGGAAGAAAAGTCTCGGTAATTAATTAAAATATGAATATGCACGTGTTTGCATGTGTTTTCGCCCTGGAAATCTATCGTGCTATTTAGAATGAACAACTGCTATGGCATAGAGTAAGAATTGAAATACTTAGGCAATTCCCGTCCATGTAATGGAATTATGAAATGATAGTTTTCTATTATCATAGAAATGCGAATGGGAGCGTGAAAAACTTTGTTAGTATTAGCTGCTTCCTCGTGTTAGCCAAAATCGAACGCTACTCGCGTTCCAATCTACCATCGCATTGTATTGAAAATACGTTAAGGAGGAGTCCTAAGGTGTGATTCGCACCCACTTCCACCCCCATTTGGTCGTTCAAAAAATCGACGTCTAAGGTCAAGGTGAAATCGGAAACATTGTCAGTTTTTTTAAAAATCAACGAAAAGAAGAAATAAAAAGTGTAGCCAAATCGGCGACTTACCCTCTGTTTCCTAGACTTTTTTGTTTCACTGGTAATGATCCC
>JAQGAO010004196.1:0-15614 GCA_034697705.1 Ommatoiulus sabulosus
TATTGCAGACTCATACCACTAGGCGATACTGGTTTTTAAGTTAATGAAATAAGTGTCAGCGTGCTCTTACCCTAAGAAAGGATAACTAAACATTTTGAGAAGAGCATGTCTTTTGACCTAGATTCTGACGGCATTCATTGCAATTTTTGGTGACGTCATTAATTAACATTTTGATAACGTCATTCATAGCAATTTTGATGACTTCATTTATTAAAATGCTGATGGTGATGTTATTCATTAAAAATTGATTAATGAAGGTACTGCTTATGACGTAATTTCTTAAAATTATGGTGCTGGCGCCAATCATTAAAATACTGATGACGTCATACATTAATATTTTGATAACGTCATTAATTAACATTCTGATAACGTCATTCATTAAAATGTTGGTGATGACGTTATTCATAAAACTTCTGCTGATAATGTCACTTACTAAAATTGTGATGATTACGTCATTCGTTACATTATGATGATTCCAGATTTAGAAACTTTGCAGCCTCGCACGTTGAAAAAAATTAGGATAGCGCAGCTATGCTCCGGTGTCATTTTTTAAAGGACATTTTTTTAAAATTCCACAAATGTTTGCATAAAAAAGTTATTAAGAACGTTTGTTTAGGAATAAGTCAATAAACAGAAAATAGTTTATTTTCTGGAAAATTCGATAAAATTAAATCGGAAGAAATGAAAATATACCTTTTTCTCTGAAATTGTATTCATTGAGAATGTGTTCATTACATAAGGCGTCAATAAGACAACTGCTTTTCTGAAAATGCAGTTCGAAAAAATTTCGAAAGTCGTATTTTTAAATGCTACCTACCTGTACAGTCAGAAAAACGTCATCCTAATCTGAAAAAGTAGATAGTAAATTTGCGAAATTTTCGGGAAATGCACGGCCGGACATCGTTACCACTGTCGTCTCCTCGCTTTTTTAAAAAAAAATTTATTCCTATTCTGCATTGGGGAAGTTTTATATTTGCAAGGTAGTTTAGAAACAAATTCCAAATCGCCATGTTCGAGGCCTGTTGTTCTCTATCTATTGCGTTGTATAAAATGTCCTTTTTTATTTCTAACCTCGAATTGAATTTTAGAAGCACTTGTCTACATTGGACGCCCTCGGTTGATGCCTCTATAAATTGTCCAATGTAAGTTTCGATGGATACTCTTGTATGCTGAACGTAAAGGGACGTCATAAATAGTGGCGTTATTTTGTTCACGTCTGGACAATGACATCATTGTGACGTCCACCCTTATTTAGTAAAATGCGTGTTACATCCTCTGCAACATTCCTAATCGTTTGATTTCATCGATGGACTAACCGCTAGAAACCTTGTTTTTATATTTTCTAAGGGCTTGATTCATCGATGAGAATGTGGTTAGAAATGTACCTCAAATTAGATGTAAGTTGTAAATTGCGACTGAAATTGAAACTTGAATACTTGGGTATTCCCGGTTCCTGTGCAAAGCTACGTCCATACATTCTGGAGGAAACATGGAGGAACTTTTTGTTGCTAATTGTTGCCAGTTGTTTCTGGATATAAACTTATGTAAACATACTAAACATTCTGTACACATCGATGCAGCTTGTTTTAAGAATATTTTACTCAAGTTACCTTTGTTTCCACTTTCTTGAACATGCTGCCCACACCGAAAAATGCAACTTATAGTTACTACATGTTGAAGGAACAAGGAACAGAAAGTTCCTTTATGTTTCCTCTTGTGCAGACGTAGGTTTAAATACCATAAAGGCGAAACCGATAAAATGCGCCAAACGATAAACACAGAATTTGTTTGCGAACGTTTATGTCGAATGTCTTTTCTTTGGTTTATTTGAATTTCTGTGAAACTGATATTTGAGGATTATAGCTTCGGAAAATTTGGAACAATTATTGCATTTGTACTAGATGTAGACCTGGTTCTAGCTGGAGAAAACGTTTTTTTTTAAGAAATCTTGCATCAAAATCTACTAAATTTACCTCTTTTATAAAAATGTTAATTTTGGTTAGATCTTGTTCCTCGATAACGCAACCCTATTTCTCATAAACAAAATTAAAAGCTATATGAAAAAAGGAGTTTCGTGAGACATCATGCTGGCTATTTTAAAATAACTTGAAACGCAGCATTTATAGACGAATTCAACAATAGATTTAATCAATTAGGAAATAAAACTAGAAACCTACAAATAGCCTTAATTTTTTTATGAAAATATCAAATTTAAGTCTGTTTTTAAGTCTACCAGATGTTGTATTTTTCGAAATATTGTCATTTTGCTGTTTATTTGCAAAATTGCGCGGTGTGGTTAAGCTATGATTGCCTATGCGTATTTTTTTCAACAAAATCGTGTTTGTTACAAACAAGGATTGACGTGATTTTTAAAAAAAAATACAAATATCATGAACTAGAAAGTCAACTTAATAAGTATCGCAGCAAAGATCTATATCTTGTTCAAATGTCCTGGTGCCAATGCCACGTTTCTACAACAAGTACCACTCGACTCCAGAATCTTTTTGACGTAGAACTATGTCATTCTCAGACTTAAGGGGGTTGTTTTGTGGTGTCGGATGTCCGAAAAATGTTAATGGATGACGATGTCGTCATCATAGTAAATGATGACGTCATTCATTAAAATTATGGGGATGCTGGTTAGATTCTGGTGATGACGCCATTCTTTAAATTTCTGATGATGACGCCATTCACTAAAATTAAGTTGATGACTTTTTAAGAATTTTAATGAATGATGTCATCATTTACTATGCAGTTGTACGTTAAAAAAAACTTACTTTGTATTGACTCCCCCCCTAACAAATGGCACTGATGTGCTGATTGTATGGTATTGAATTTAATTTAATGACGTCTTTGATTAAATTCTGATAATGGCGCCTTTTATTAAAATTCTGGGGATGACGTCATTAGTTAAAATTCTAAAATGGTAATTAATTTGTAAAATTATCATGATGACGTCATCATCAGAATTTTGATGAATGATGTCATCATTTACATCATTTTCTACGTTAAAAAAATTACAGGATAGCACAGCTATGCTCCGGTGTCTTTTTTGAATTTATTGTCATCAAATCCAAGATCAGTTATCAAATTCCTCAACCTTGTAATGTTCTGGTCATCAATGTAATCGTTGTGCATTATTTTTTTAAAAAAAAGTGGTTTGAAATGGGACCCATTTGTATCCTTTTTGTCTACAAATCCTGCTCCATTTTGACTTTTTCGCGCCACTTTTGCCGGGATGACGTCAGTTTTTTTTAGACCCTTATCCCCAGTTTCCGGAGCTGTTACACAACATGTTCAACATGTACACATTGTTCTTTACAACAGGGATACTATTCCCAATTTGGTACTTTGTCGTAATTCCTTCGAGTTCTATAGCAATTAATGCAATGTCTTCTACATATCTCCATGACCGTTTGTGAAATTGTCCACATTTGGTGACGTCATACTGGGATGGGGATGACCCGTCGACGCCCTATGGCCCTGTGTGTTCAGTGCAGTGCAGTCTTGTGTTGTCCAGGAGAGCAACCATTTTGAATTTAGCCTGATTCAGACTTTAGAAACTAGTGTGTCAACTTACCCCCTTCCTCATGCTGACTTTTTTTATTGTAAAAAGCTTGGAAATCACTTGATTGTTTACCATAAATCTTGATGATGAAAACTGTGTCATTGTTCTCAATTTCGACTTGGGTTTAAAAGCATTTTATAAGCATTTTGTATCGCAAATTCATCTAATTAATACGCATGGAGCTTTTTCATAAATCACGACAATTTTATCAAAGGAATTTCAGCTAATCCAAAAACTATGATTAATAGTTGGTTTGGAGCTCATTTTTTTCATAATTAGGACGGTAAATGAACAGTAAATTTACTTTTCCAAAGTGAAACAATGGTGGCCACGAAAATTCAATTATGTTATTAAGTCATTGTTGTTAAACACTTTTTTTTAGAAAAAATCTAATCTTAAAATCAGCTTTTGTTGAACAAGGGACAGTGAGTTTCGTGCATCAAGCATTTTGTAATTTCGTAAAGTGATTTTTTTTAAAATATTTACAATTTGCTCGATATGTCAACTCTTAACACTAAACAAGTTCAACAATGGGAATTTCCTGAAATAACCTGTTTAAGTTTTTTGTAAAATGTTGGAACTGGGCTGTTGTGCAGATTACAAGTTTCGTGTGATAATCAAATTTCGCACCAATGTTTATTCCAAATTTACATGTAACGCACGTTTAAATTACGAACAGGTTTATTGTGTTAATCAAATCCTGTTCATGTTTCAGGCGTGTTCATTCTAAATTTACATGAACAAACATACTTAACAAGTTAACATACTGTTACATTGAATTGAAGTATATTTTTTTCAAATACGTCTTTGAAAACAAGTTTCGACACGGACTGTTCTCATACTCAGAAACATGTTTCGTACCCTATATTAATTAATGCAATTTGTTGGTACTTTCTGAGAACTTAAGATTTTCAACAATCCTTCAGTACGATTTGTTTGATGCTTTCGAATTTCAACAACTTATCATCCGAGGCAAAACCTGAACATCTTTACAATTGCAGTGCAGCAGTTTGGTGAGTATTAGCCCTGTCTATTTTAAACCTAAACTTTTGAGAGACAAATGTGAGAAAACTAAAACGTGGATTAAAGTTGATACACAGGGTGCTGTGACAAAGAAAAAAGTGAAAAGTCGCTGCATGTTTCAAAAAGAACAAGTTTTTGTTTTTTCCCAAATTGTCTCTGGAGAATTTGAAAATTGCGGATATTTGCTTTAGAATCCCCCGAAGCTTAATTCTTAATATTTGTCTTCTTAAAATCGCTCGCTCTGCGAAGGCTACTCCCGTGTTTGCGAATTTCTTGATCTGCTTTACTTTATGAAATGGTTTGCTTTTTGGAATGCTTGACACCGTTCCAGTTCATCTTTCATACATGTTTTTTACGATTAATAAATAACTGCTGACATCACAATGTCAGTTTCTAAGCGCATGAGTAGCTAGTCTAACAAACGAGCTTCCCAAAACTACTAAAATAACTATTTAATCTTGCTAAATTTGGCGATTGGCCATATAAGCAAACCTGAGTAAAATCATGAAAGTCAAACGGTAGAAAGAAGCATTTGCTCAAAGCCACGAATCGCTGTTTTGTGATGACCAAAACTGACCTTGGGCCTTACCATAAACCAGCAAATCTATTGATTAATTAGATTAATATTTTTAATATAACTACATTATGTTCGCAATATGTTTTAAATGTATTTTCTGATATTTGATAGATTTGAATTTCATACCACTTGTATGCAATTCATTTAATTTTTCATTAAATTTTGTTGACAAAAGACGTAAAACTCTTTATCTACATGTACGATCTTATCAACCTTAGATAAAATAAACCTATTTCTGAGTTGCTTTTTTATTTGCAGTGGAACCTCATTAAGAAGAACTCGTTTTGTACGAACTCATTTCCTGTTCCTGCTCTAGGGTATGTACGAATTACAAATTTTCGGCTAAAACGACGAATTTTCGAGTTCCGAGCAATCGCGCTACATTATGTTAAAACGAACTTTAGATAATATTAAAAAAAAGATACGTTATAACGGGGAATTCCCCAATAAAAGTTACAGCACCTTCCCATACTCATATATTTGAAGTACGATTTCATCCAAATTTCGACGAACTTTATTCCCCATGGTCGAAGTCATGTTTTGTCTGACATCTGATAATACGAACTACGGTTTACACGAACAATTTATGACACCCCTCGAGATTCGTTGTATACAATTTATTCGCAATATGTTTTCCCTTGAGTTTCGTCTTAACGAGGTTCGACATTATATACACATGTTTAAATGCATGTTTATGATATGTTTTAAATGCATTTTCTGAAAACCACAGTATATTTCATAGATTTGAATACCATACTTGTATGCAATTCATTTAATTTTTCATTATATTTTGTCAACAAAAGGCAGGTAACTTTGGCGGAAGGAAGTCCTCACCTTCCTGTCAGCTCAGTGACATGAAATGGGTATAAATTGGTCAATTAGATCCTCAAAACCTGACTTTTCCACACCCATGGCGGTGGGTCACGTGGTCCAAGTTATCCATATTCCATGGTGATAACATCGATGCCGTTGCCCCATTGTTCCAAATGCCTGCTTCGGATTATCTGATCGCCCAAATAATTTCGGTATTTTTGGCAGCTTTTGTGTCCCTTTCATCCCCCAGTGCTGCCAGATCTTCGGCCTATCTGCAAATCTTTCATTTGACAGTAACGACCGTCTGGTACGAACCAAACGTTTGGCGCTCAGCCATGCCTATAAAAATGTTCGGCTAGACCGGTTTAACTTGGCAGGGTTGGTCGTTGGACTAACACGGGGGGCGCTGCCAACTTAGGCTGGCCGACCGTTCAGAAAACCTGAAGATGCCCTAGGTGATTGCGGCGCTCATTATCACGTTTTAGAAGGTGTTTTTTTATTTATTTGTATTTTTTTATGCTTGGGGGACGACATTTTCCGTAGATTAAGAGGGTGTTGCGGGACTTAAAAGTTTTAATTGTCGACAACATCCAAAATTATGGTGGATTTACGAGCTGCGATGCGCGTCGCAAACGAGCTTGTTCGTCGTAAAAAATGAACGAAAACTGGACAAAAAGCCGTGTTGTGAGCATAAATCGTAGGATTCTGCCTTAATTAAAACGGGCAATTAAACGAATGGAGAGGTGCTCAGGCTCACAAAATATGCTGCGTTTTGATACGGCTGCTGATAGGGTGCAAAAGATAATCCGATTCGGGGGATTTGGAAGATTCGCCCTATTCGGAAAACTTTTTTTTTTAAATTTTTCCATGTACATTTTTAGGCCTTTGGTCCCCACTTTTGCATCTGTTTTCTAGTCGTTGGGAAACACCATGGAAACCTAAAATTCGATTGCTTATCGTTGCCCACCTGTTTCAAGCTTGTTTTTAAATTGTATATAAATTGCATGATGATTTATGAAATATGTAATAAGCCTACATGTGATAGTTTTATGAATACGTATTTAAAATATTATAAAAAAATCGCATATAAATTGCATGATGATTTATGAAATATGTAAGAATAGTTTTATGAAGGTTTATAAATGCGCATTTCAAATATTATTTTGCAAAATCTTCAACAATTTGAATTGTATATAAATTGCATGATGATTTATGAAATATGTAATAATAGTTTTATGAAGTTTTAAGAATACGTATTTAAAATATTATCAAAAAAATCTTCAAAAAATTGCATATAAATTGCATGATGACTTAAGAAATATATAAGAATAGTTTTATGAATAAATATTAAAAATGTTATCAAAAAATTGTATATAAATTGCATGATAATTTATCCAAACTTCGATGAAACTTTAGTTCGTTTTGTCTGACTTTTGATAAAACGAACTACAGTTCAAACGAACAAATGTTAATCTTGGATCATCCTTCAAGGCGAATCTCGAGGGACGTTGACATTTGTTCGTTTAAACTGAAGTTCGTATTATCAGAAGTCAGCCAAAACCCGACTTCAACAGTAAGAATTAATGTTTCATTGAAGTTTGGATGAAATCCTACACCTCGAATATGAATGGGGAGGTGTTGCAACTTTTATCGGGGAATTCCCTGTTATAACGTACCTTTAGCTAAAAAGTGATGCCTGTTTTGAGGACTCCTCAAACCTGGCAAAGCAAAGGTCGTGACTTTCTTTTCCTCTTTCCAAGAATGCCGAATTCCCGATCCCGTTGAGATTTCGCCGTAAACCTTAATGGCTCGTAGAAAACTGGTCCTGATTTTTGAATCAATTTACGAGACAGTTAACCGCGCAAATTAACCCCACCCGCAGATCCGCTCGCGCGCACCTGTTTCATTCCGTTTTTTATTGGTCATATCGTCGATGGATTGTGCATTATCATTTTGTCAGCATTCTGAAAATGCAGTCATGCACTTTTTTTTTACTTAATTTCGGATAAATCTTTTGTGTTTTTTTATATAAAATCCCTGCAAACGATCGTCAAATTTCTGCCATTAATCTCGCGTGGAAACCCGTTTACGGCGATAAAACGAGCGCTGCTGGGATAGGTCACGTCACTTGACCCTTACCAGCCAAAAGATGATTTTTCGGATGCCCAAACAGAACGTTGCCACCGAATTCTTGCATGTTTTCACTTCGCTCGAGTGAGCATTCCTGCCCGAAAGATTTATAGAACGGGTGCTCGCACGCTTGGCAGACGAGCGGTTGAGCAGAATGATGATTGCCCACACGCACGGAACATGTTTTTGGAAGCTGCTAAGTTCTACCTTTTTTTTTTTTATTTGCTCAACTCAAATACGTTTTCTGAGTCGGCATCAATTAGCGCTTCCAAGTTGCGTTTACTCGTAATGCGCATCCTTACTGAAAAAGTGAAGCTTCGCTGGTATCTCTGATCTGAGTACTGCTATTGTATCCGTTAACATATACAGTATGAAAAATTGTTTTAAAAACTATCATAATAAGAGTTTTATTCCATATAAGGGAAAAGAATACATGTAGAAGGGATATACATGTACATAGTATCTTCAAGGCTACATGTACATCCACACTGGAGGAAACATATAGAGGAACTTCCTGTTGCTAATTGCTACCACTTGGTTCTGGAAACATAAACTTGTGTACTTTACATGCGTTTGTGTTTCCAGAAACAAATGGCAACAATTAACAGCAAGAAGTTCCTGTATCTTTCCTCCAGTGTGAACGTGGCTTTACATCGAACCAAGGCAATACATGTATAGTACAGTTAAAGCCAGGTACGCAGAAAGAAAACGAAACTTAGTTCCCGAAAGTGGAAATTCTCATATAGGAAAGCCGGTTAACGCACTGTTCAGAAACTTACATTCAAGTTTCAGTTTGTTTCCTCGGTGTGTTTCCACCTTTACAGAGACCACAATAATAAGGTAGAATCAAACCAAGGAAACATAAACGAAACTCGGTTTCCGAAACTAGAAACTCCCAAATCTAAAAGCCGGTTTCGGAAACCAAGTTTCAGTTTCCTCGGTGTGTTCCCACCTTTAGAATATTGTGTTTGCATAGATTGTCATGTTAAATTGAAGTATGTTTGATGGTAGCTTGTTTCAGATCCTGCCCACTCAGATGACTAAAACTGAACTTCCTACAATTTGTTTTATGTTAGTTTAAAGCAACTGCTTTGGAAGGCATCTAAGACGAATTATGGTCATCACATTTTGAAATATACATGTACAAGTACAAGTATTTTGTTCATCGGAAATCCATTTTAAAATCCATAGCAATGTGTTCTTGTTGTTCACCCAACGTACAGTATGAACCAGTATGGCTGATGACCTGAGGCACGACTGCAGTGCCCCTGGCGACCAGAGTCGGTGAGAGACTGGGGCACGAGTTAAGGGAGGCTGTTCACGCTCGGCTGCGTTCTCGATTTAAGCACCTGGCTTAATTTGCTATTAATTTATACGCGTTTGAAATCCAAGTTGGGAGCAGATAGTTATCGGCAACCAGTTTCCCACATTCTTGACGTCGTTTTATTGGAAAAGATTGGCTGCCTGCTATAAAAGTGACACCTGATCGGTAAACAAGCGTCTCGGTGTCAAAAGGCGAGTCGCCAAAAAATTCGCAATTAGCGACGATCGGCTAACGACTGCTAATCAGCAGGACAAACAAACGCCATTTTAATTCGGGCCGGAAGCGATGACTTGACCAGGATGAACACTTCTTTCTGGAAGGCCTTTGGCAGCATTCCACCTCGCACATTGTTTGTCATTCTGGTTCAACCATCCGTAAAAAACGGTACCGTGCTATCCCAAGTAGCTTCCAACATACAGTGGAATCTCGTTAAGACGAACTCGCTTTATACGAATTTTTGATAGTACGAACTCATTTCCAGTCTCCATCCTATGGCATGGACGAATGACTTCAAGTTCTTCGTTTAAGACGAATTCCTAATTAGGATTTTATAAATTTTCGGCTAAACGAATGATATTTTTGAGTTGACGAGCATTTGCGCTGTTTCGTTAAAACGAACTTTGGAAAACATGTAAAATAAACGGAGTTATAACGAGGAATTCCTCTATATAAAAGTTGCAGCACCTTCCCATTTATAAACTTGGGGTAGGATTTCATCCATGCATGCTTCGATGAAATTTTAGTTATTACATGTATTGTTAAAGTCATGTTTTGTTTGACTTTTGATAATATGAACTTCGGTTTAAACTATCACATTATGACGTCTTTTTAGATTCGTCTTAACGAGGTTGGAATTCGAAAAGATGCGAGTTTTAATCTAAAATTTAATTATCTTCTTAGATTTTGTACATGTTGTTGAGGTTCTTAAGTTGAAGTCATTTTTTCGACGTGAGTATATGACTTCAGTTTTTAGGGCCAAAACGATGTTTAATATACGGCCATTTGTGACAAATATGGCGTCATTTTACAAGTGATTTATGACATTGCGATTAAAAAAAAATCCTATGTGACCAAATGGGCCATGCGTAATTTAACTTTTCCAATTCTATCTGATAAAAAACGGAAACTGAAATGTTATTTACTATTGTTGTCTGGTAAATGACCTCCATATTGCTGAAATACATTGACCAAACCGACGTCATTGAAAGATGTGCAAAATGTCCAATCTTTAGAATGACGTCATTGAAAGGCGTGAAAAATGCCCAGAATGACTTCATTGAAAGGTGAGAAAAATGTTCAGAATGACGTCATTTTATGATGGATTGTTGACCATGCAACCACTAATATGAAGCATTCATGGCATCGTACTTTGGTATTCGTAAACTCACGTGTTCAAAATCAACACGGTTCAAAAATTCCAATCAAGGTCACCGTCGTTTTCAAGCCAATCAACGCCTCTTATTCGCCCACGTAACTTCCCGACTGCCAAAGTACGATCGGCAAAGATTCCGCCTGAGTACCCCATAGTACATGTGGGCAAATCCGTGGTCCATTTCAATCGTTTGACGAAATGACACAATTTTCAGAGATGCTTCACTGTGACATTCGGCCCACATCATTTTTGGAGACAAGTTCAAATGACGTCACTCCAATGTTGATACCTGCGATTCGGTAACACGTGAGCCTCCAGCGCCCCTAGGTTACGCATTGGCATCACGCAGCCAGTGAATACCCCATTACCCACGTGGGGCTGACATCCCACCGATTTCCGAAGCAAAATTTCCCATCGCAATGCGAAAAAAAGGGTTTTGAAGTTGGGAAAAATGCACGGTCGCCCGGCGGGGGCGATGCCCGGATGAGGCGAGATAGCGGCGGGACGCCTGCGTGGCCTTCATTCAGTCCACGGCGATGCTGGAGGAAGGTTCCAACTGGAGAGATGCTCCTTATTTCGCACCACATCCACTCCAATTTCCCCAAAGTTTCCTAAAAAGTTCGCCGTAACCGACCACGACCTTTGGCCAGTTCCAAGATTCGAACGGGTTTTCGAAACGAAAAATTGGAATCGCCATTAGGCCTAACGAAGATTCTCCGAGTTATTTAATCCGCGAGATTAATTCCCTGCGGGCGATTAACGGACCGGATTAGCGCGTCTCGAGTGGATTTAATGACGTTTCGCGTGATTGTGAATCGACTGCGGTTTGACGCTCCCGATCCGGATGCGAACAGGTGTTCGGAAGGCCCGGGCTGCCGACTTTGCATGTGAGTTTGGACTCCCATTTATTTTTAAAAAATTATTGTAGGAATTATTGTAATTGGAAAGCCTGGATCCTGTAATGCACGATTGAATAATGTAGATTGATACCTTATATTGTCTGGGGTACTCGAGCAGAATCGTACACTTTGGCTTTCGTGATGTCACGTGAGCAAAATCGATACGATAATTACATGGTTTAAAAAATTTCTCCTTGGAAATTGATCCCTTATTTAACATATACTGTGTGTATATGTATAAGGGGTCAATTTCCAGGTGGAAGTACTCAGACAGAATCTTTGCGAATCGTATTTTGGCAGTCGTGAAGTTTTAGACATTGTAAAAAACATGGTTTAAACGTACTTTGGAAGTCATGAAGTCACGTGTGCGAATTCGATACGCTGATTGAATGGTTTAAGAAATTAACTATGGCAAATTGATCCCATTATATGTTAAGGGTACTCAGGCAGAAGCTTTACTAATCGTATTTTGTCAGACGTGAAGTTTCAGACATTGTATAAAATTAAGGGTGCTTAGGCAGAATGTTTGCGAATCGTACTTTAATTGGCTTTCGTGAAGTCACGGTGCAAAATCCATACGCTATAATTGCATGGTTTAAAAAATGTACACTTGGAAATTGATCCCTTTTATGTTAGGGGTACTCGAGGAGAAGCTTTGCGAATCGTATTTTGGCAGTCTGAAGTTTCAAACATTGTATAAATGTACTTTGGATGTCTTAAAGTCACGTGTGCAAAATCGATACGGTAATTTCGTGGTTTAAAAAATGTACTCTTGCAAATTAACACCTTCATATGTTAGGGGTACTCAGGGACAACCTTTGCGAATAGTATTTTGGAACGTAGCCTACATTGGAAGTCTTGAAGTCACGTGTGCAAAATCGATACGGTAATTGCATGGTTTAAAAAAATTACCCTAGGATATTTATATATTAGGGGCACTCTGGCAGCAGCTTTGCGAATCATATTTTGACAGTTGTGAAATTTCAGATATTATGTATTAAACATGGTTTAAAACTTTCACTAAATGTTATCGACTTTTTTTTTTAAATATTTCCTAATGCACACGTAACTTTAAGACTGCTAAAGTGCGATTCGTAAAACTTCTTTTTGAGTATCCTTATTATACTAACTATGCGTGGAATGTTTTTAATCCCCAATTTACAGTTTTGGCTATAGGTACATGTACACGCATTACCGATATTCAATTTGATTTTTAACAAATGGATTTACCGATGAAGATGATTTAAAATTAAGGCTTTTTTCACATTTTTTGTTTGTAATTTAGAAAATTAGAGAATTTTGTTACTTCAAAAATATACATGTATGATTGTAGCGAACGAGGCATTCAAATCAAATCAAGGAGTTTGGGTCATCAGGCAGTGACCATCGCGCTTGATTTGGAACAAGACTTTTTGGATTGGACTTTTTGAGAAAAAGTCAGTTCAAATATCAGTTAAAATTTTTAAAAAATAATTCCTTATGAATGTAGATTTAATAATTTTACTGCTCTATCTACCTGTACTAGTATTTATTAAAGGAAAATGAATGTAGGCCTAAGCATGGAAAGAGCGCAAAATGATGAGGTCCGTTCCGAACACGGTTTCATTATTTTGAAAGACTGTATTTTTGTAATAACTAATAACTTATTGAAAAAAGAAACCAAACTGGAAAATAAATGTATAAAGATTAATTTTATAAGTGCATTACAAAATATTGCAAGTACAATGTTTTGTTTAACATTTATGCAGCCCGCGCCCTAGGGCATGGAAGAATATTCCCCGTTTAAGATGAATTCCGAATTCGGATATTACACATTTTTTGGCTAAAACGTATGAATTTTAGAAGTCCTGAGCATTCGCGCTATGTTACGCTAAAACGAACTTCATGTTAAATGTAAGACATAAAAATAGGTGGTTATAACTTTATTTCTTATTTTTGAAGTCATGTATTGTCTGACTTCTATAATATGAACTATACGGTTTAAACAAGCAAATTAATCAATGCAACTTTAGTTCTTATTGTTAGTCATGTTTTGTCTGACTTTCGATAATAAGAACTACGGCTTAGACGAACAAATTTGGACGTCCCTTGTGATATTCGTCTTAACGAGACTCTGCTGTAGTGCAGCTGTAAAACGCTAATTGCAGTTAAAATCGATTAAAATAAAAACGTTGAAGAATTACAGTACATGTAGCTGCATTATAACGCATGTTTTTATGCATTAATGATGTATAGTTAGAGGCTAATATGATAATGAGGCATTAAAGAACATCACGTGTCAATTGAGCATTAGCCGATAATGAGTTGATGAAAATATAAATTAGTTTTTGGGTCAATTATATTTTGATTTTTCAACTACGTGTAAATATAAAACTTTGTAATCGGTTATCTGTAGTTAATTGGCCCTTGTAGTGATTTCGCGTGAACCCTGCAGCATTTCTAAGGTGACTTCCGGTTTCCCATCAAATTGAGGTTTTCCGGCCTTGACCCTGTCGCCAATTATGAAATTAAGCATGGACACGTACAGTAGTTAATTTAAAAAATTAGGGGTTCTTTAATACCTTAATTGTCATGCATTTCTATTATGCACTGTACATGTAGGCCTACTCATTAGCCAAAAGGCAGCCATGTTTGTGGTTAATAACTTGTGACTTTTTATAAACCAGTTCACCCGTTTAAGGATTAATTAAGAAGTTAATTTTTGAATTGATTGGACTAGAAAATCATAACTTCGCAAGCTTCTAAAAGGTTTTTTGGGCTCCTGGCTTCTTCGATTCGTTTAATTGGACATGTAGGCCTACATGTATGTTAAGCCAGCCGTTCTTCAACACGATTAACATACGCAGAGTTAATTAAGCCTTTGATTGCACGATTAATTAGTGTCTGTATTAATTGAGCAAATTTTAGATGAACTAATCACGGTTGGCCCATGCGATCTCCTGGAGCGTTTATGCTAACGTGCTAGCTTATTAAATTTGTCATCAACGTTATGACATCAAAGGAGATTAATTGAATGAATCAATTAGTTGCTTAATTGAGCGTTAAGTCAAATTAGATGGTTTATTTGGTTTTTCGCGTGCTAAATGCTTCAACGTGCTTTAACGTCCGTTATTTAGTCCGATTTTGTATCACCTATATTATTCATCCATACCCTCCCTATAGACGGGGACTGGAAATGAGTTCGTACTATCAGAAATTCGCTTAAAGCGAGTTCTTCTTAATGAAGTTCCACTGCATATTTATGTAAATCGGAAACAACTTGAGATAAAGGAATCGAATAAGCGAGATGCAAGGCATTTCTTCATTATTTCGCAAATAAAACCTGTTACTTTTCAAAATATTAAGAATCGTCACTATAATTAATAAACGTAAAAAATAAACTATGAATCGAGCTATCTGATGAATGATTTGGATATAATCGTCTATTTTTTCACAATTATAAGGACCATTAAGTGCATTCGAACACGATCAAAGTAATTCTATCTTGAATGATCAATTTCTGTATTTAATTTGTTCAGAAATGCAATTTATTACAGTAATATAAAAGATTTATAATAATTCACTTAGAATGTACAAAGGGCACATTAATATTTGCCAACATATTGTACATTGAAACAGCGTTATTTGAGGCTAATAATTAAATAAATAATTTAGACCAATCTCAAGGGCCGTCAAAATTTGTTCGTTTAAAAACTAAGCCGTAGTTCGTATTATCAAAAGTCGGACAAAACATGACGTCAACAATAAGAACTAAAGAACGTCAGTTTACATTTCCGCGTTATTTTCATTTATAAATAAATAATACTGTTTAAATCAAGCAATAACTATTATTATATTCGCTGATTTGTATTCAGTCAGTTTTTATAAGGTGCCATTCAAAAAGGACGTCCGCAAAATTTGCCCAAAAT
>JAQGAO010004197.1:0-15613 GCA_034697705.1 Ommatoiulus sabulosus
AAAAGTTTGGTGTGAGTTTTAATGTGGTTTAGTTTCTTGTTTATGAGTAATCTGAGGACTGTGTGCATTTGGCTTTTTAATTTGATTTTTAGGAGTGCAATGTGCTTGGTGAACATGCCGTTGCATTGCAGCGTTATCCCGAGATATGGCCAATGCCTTACTATTTCTATGTTAGAGTTTTTAATGTGAATACGTTTTTTGAAGTTGTTTTTGTCGGCATACATGAGATTAGAGATTTTTGGGCAAATGATTGGGCAGCCTAAGCGTTTGGGTAGGTATGTCAGCAGGTCACTTAAAAAAAGTATGAATAGAAGAGGGCTAAGTGGGTCCCCCTGTAACACCCCGGATGTTAGACGGGTTGGGTGAGTCGGGCCATCGGAGGCCCGAGTTTCGATGGTTAATTGTGCATAAAATGTGGATAAATTGTGAAGAAGTAAAGGTGGGAATCCAAGAGCTTTTAGTTTTAACCAGAGCAGCTGATGATTGACTGAATCGAATGCTCTTGATAGGTCTGCTAGGAAAGTGTATGTGGCTTTGTGTGGCTGTGAATTGTTTGATTTTATTATAGAGCTTAGGATGAGGATATGGTCATGCGTCCCTTTGCCTTGTTGAAAGGCAGCCTGTTTCATTGGTATGATTGAGTTATTTAGTGCCCACTTCATTACTCTGTTAGCTATGATGGACATGTATAGTTTTGCCATTGTGGATATAAGGAAGATAGGTTGGTAGTTATTGGGGTCATTTGGGTCTCCTTTTTTGATTATAGGGCATATTAGGACCTGTTTCCAGGAGTCTGGAAAGTCGTGGGAGTTAAGTATATAGTTAAACATTGGTAGGAGGGAGTCTGCAAGGTACGTCGGGGCGTTTAGGAGCATTTCTGGAAGTATCAAGTCCTTGCCCGGGGCTTTTCCTGATTTAAGGCGAGATTGTGCTTGTTTTAGTTCCTGTAGGGTTATTGGTTGTTCCCAGTTAAAGGGTGTTAATGTGTTATTCATTGTAGTAGCTAGCTGTTCTATTTTTTTTATATATGATTTTAGTTTTATATGTGGTAGTTTTTGTGGCGGGGTATATAGGTTATTGAAGTGTCTCTCCCAAGTCTTGCTAGGAATGGGATGCTCTTTTTTGATATACTTCCGTTTATATTTTCCGATGAGGGTCCAAAATTCAGAGGAGTCTTTTGCATGAGTTACTTTTTTGTGCCAGTCAATTATAAAATTAGCTTTTGTCGTTTTGCATAATGCTCCCAGCTCTTTTTTGGCATTTAGGAGATATGATAGTGATTGAAAGTTGGGGTTCATTAAAAAAAGCTGTGTGGCCATTGATACCTTTGTTTTGGCTTGATGACAGGAGCTGTTAAACCATGGGGCTTTGTTATGTTTGGCGGTTTGTGTGCGTATAGTGCGTAGGAGTCCAAGCTCTGTGGCTGTTGCTGTTAGTAGGGCTTGGAGCTTTGGGTATTGGCAAGTAGGGGTTAGTTGGCTGATCTCTTCATTGGTAAGATTTTCTTGCAGTATGTTATGGAATTTGGTGGCTAGATGATCTCTCCAGATTATTTTGGAGTACAATGGGCAAGGTTGGGTATTTGATGCTTGTGTTCCTTTTAGGGCTAGAGTTGTAGTGATTGGAAAGTGATCAGAGTTGTGGAGGGGTGGCACTTTAAATTCTTTGACGTAAGGTATGGTTGGTTTGTTTATGATGGTGTAATCGAGGACGCTAAAAGTTTGTCTGCTGTAGAATGTGGGTGCACCATTAAAATCGCCTACAGTTCTCCAATTGAGGATACTGTACTGTTTATCGTCTTTTGTCTATTAAGTGAACCGTTAAGTCAGCCGGCCACTCCAACGGCTGCTCAACACACAGTGGTGAATTCAACGGAAATCCCAACGGTGGTATTAACTCCGCTAGCAGGAGTTGTTCAGGCGAACCCGCCGAACGTGGTAGTACCGGTGGCAATAACAACGACTCAACCTGAATTGGTCTTCGATAATAAGGTTGAGAATAGGATTGTCACGATGGTGGGCAAGTTCGGGGGTAATAAGAAAGTGTTCAACTCTTGGATACTTCACCTCACCAACCACCAGGCGAGATACAAGATATCAGACGAATACATCTATCTCACGCTCTTTGGACTCCTGGATGGGGAGGCCAAGGAATGGTGGGCCACCACGTCCAGGTCAATCACTACACTGCCAGAAGTGCTGGCAGCGTTTAAGAAGAAGTATGGGCACACGGAGTCGGACATGGCGATCATGGGCAAAATCAGGAATTGCAATCAGAAGCAGGGGCAGTCGGTGGTCAGTTTCCTTACCTCAATGCATGATCTGATAAACAGACTCACTCGGACCAAAGACCGAGAATATCAAATTGATGCAATGTTCCATGGTCTTCACCCGACCATCAGAGACAAAATGAGATTGAAGAAGGTGCTCACGACCAATGATCTGTGGTAACAAGCTCAGGAAGCGGAAGAAATCCTGATTGATGCGGGCAAGTGGCATGAGGACAGGGGTCGAGATCGGCATGATAGTGGCGATAGCCAAGGGAAAGACCCTAGCACCCCTACCAACAGACAACCCAGGTCGTCCAACTATCGAGGACGAAACTACAACCCTCACCACAACGCTCGCTCTAGACAGTATAGAAATAACAACTACCGTTGGTCCGACAACAGCGAACACTCCAAAGAGAGAAATAATTCCTCGGCTGGTCCTAGGGGGACCAGCACTCCAACGGCCCCAGGGTGTCCGGATTGTGGTATGAAAAATGTTACGAAACACACCTGTCCCAATTGCACGGGAAAACCGTCAACTAACTCAGTCCGCACGGCGCATGTTTCCTTCCCCACTCTGACTCCCCAGAAATTGATCGAGGACCAATGTGTGTTACATGACGCAACTTACACGGCCTTGTTTGACTCAGGGGCGACCACATCTCTGGCTGGTCAGGATGTGTATCGTCACCTTCAGAGTAAAGGGGTACCCATGACCAGGATGGTCCTGACAGTCCAACTGGCTGACAAACGTCCCGTACCTACGCAGGTGCACATCGCGGAGACCACCATCACATTACTTGACAGGGTGCTACCCATTACCATTACACTCATTCCCACCTATCCGCCTAATAGTCTCTTGCTAGGGGCAGACTTTCTACAAAGAAATGCAGTCATCTTGTACATGGCCACCAACACATGGGAGCTTGGCAAGTCCTCTGGACAATCGCAAGCTACAGGAGTTCAACCCATCTCCTGCTTTATAATAACACTCGCCCAGGCTCAACTGCAGGAGGGCAACGCCCCTGGACTCACGGTCAAGCAAAAATGACTAGTCGACCAGTTGCTGAGCCGTAACATCGATATTTTTAATGAGCCGACCTCGGCGGCACTGGTCCAACCGCAAACCATAGACATTATCCCAAATGCTAGACCAATAGCCACCAAATTATACTCGATCTCACCAAAGAAACGACAACAATTCAAAGAAAAGATTGATTCAATGATCGGCAAAGGGTATGTTCGGCCCTGCAACTTAGAGTGGGCGGCCCCTTCTCTGCTCATCGCCAAAAACAATAAGGCACAAAAATATCGGTTGGTTACCGACTTTCGCAATCTTAACAGTGTTACGGTGCCGGATGCATACCCTCTTCCCTAAGTGGATGACTTGCTGGCTCGGCTGCAAGGAAAAAGATTCATGACAACCATAGATCTTACCAACTGCTATTGGCAGATCCCGATTGAGCAAAAGTGTCAGAAATATTTCGCCACCGTTACCCCTTTTAGCACGTTTTGCTACAATTGCATGCCCATGGGAGCTCGCAACTCAGCGGCACACTGCCAAAGAGTTATCGAACAGATCCTCGCTAATCTCCCGGGCGTGACGATTGTAGTGTACCAAGATGATCTGCTAGTAGCCAGTGATACGTTTGAAGAACATCTACTCCATGTTCAGGCCGTGATGGATAGACTGATCATGCATCGCTTCTCCCTGAAGCGAGTCAAATGCAAGTTTTTCACTGATCGAGTGAAATTCTTGGGTCATATAATCACTCCTGTAGGCATCTCAGCCAATCCTGAGAAGAAAGAGGCAGTATTACAGATGCCTCCGCCTAGGGACGTCAAGCAAGTCAAGTCCTTCATAGCTTTTTGTAAGTGGTTTAGCAAATTCATACCACACCTCTCCACCATAGCGGAACCCCTTAACAATTTATTGAGGAAAGATAATGATTTCAACTTTGAAGCGGCGTGTCTGAAGGCATTTGAGGATCTCAAGGATCGGCTATGTACAGCCCCCATCCTCGCTCAGCCTGACTTCTCAAAAGGCTTTAGAATTTACTCCAATGCCAGTCAAGAGGCCATGGGGGAAGTCGTAGCCCAAGGGGACGAACCGGAGATATGCATTATAGGGTATGCATCAAAAACCTTCAACAAGGCCCAGCGCAACTATTCAACTTTGAGAAGGAAGCACTGGCGGTAATCTGGGCCGTTGAGCGCTTTCGAGGATATATCGAGGGACTTCCAGTAGTTGTCCACTCAGACCATCATCCTCTCTGATGGATGATGTCAAAGCCTGATCCTCAGGGGCGAATTGCCAGGTGGATGTTTAAGGTGCAGCAATTCCATTTCGAAATCAAATATATCCCTGGGAGGTTAAACCACCTCACCGACCTACTGTCACGTCCATCGGGGGTCCGTGACCCCGTAGTATTGATACAGAAAGTTGACATTCAAGGAGCACCAATGTCGGCTACGCAGTTTCAAAAAGCACAAATGGAGGACGTCAAACTAGCCGCTATCATTTCTGCTCTCACAGCAGAAGAGGGGGAGGCCGATGTTGAGGCACGGGTCTTTGTGCACCAAGGATACATCACGGTGAACGATATCTTGTACCGTAAACTGAAAACCTCGGAAGATGATGAACCGAGGCTGCTCATACCCAGGTCCTTAGTTCCGATCATAGTAAAGAACAATCATGACGAGATTTCAGCCGGTCACCCAGGGGTCACAGGCACTATGTCGCGCATCCTGGACAGCTACTACTGTCCAGGCATGCGAAAAGATATAGAACAACACATCAAAAGGTGTGACAAGTGCCTGGAGTATAAACCCATCAATAAAAGGAAGATCACTCCTATGTCTTTCCCTCTTATTCTGGAACGTTTTCAGTCGCTGGCCGTTGACATGGTGGGTCCCTTGCCACAGACACCGTTGGGTAATAAGTTTATCTTCTCAGTAAGCGACACCACATCAGGGTTAGTGAAGCTCTTTGCGGCCGAAGACTCCAAGGCCGATACCATAGCCACCAAGTTTGTGGATGAGGTGTGTCTCCGCTACGGCACTCCATCATCAATTACATGCGACAATGGGCCCCAATTTAAGTCAGCGGTGTTCGCCCAGGCGGCGGCTGCACTGGGGATCACGGTGATACACACCGCCAATTACCATCCCCAGGCAAACCCGGTTGAGCGACGACATGGAGAGCTTAAAACAAGGCTTGCCATGGCAGTAAATCCATTCCATGATCAATGGGACACCCATATTCCATCGATCCGGTGGGCCCTAAATACGAACTTCAACGCCACCATGGGCACCTTCCCGTTTATGGTCACTATTCCGGTGTTTGTCACTCACCCTTTCACTGAGTTCCTCAAAAGGATGGCGATTTCCATGGTTTCGGTTCGAGATCGACTCGAGACGGCACAGGACAAATGCCGGGCAATTCACAATGTGGGAGCTCAACCAATGTTGCTGGAGGTTGGACAACCGGTGCTAGTTACCAATCACTCTCTCAGCAATGCAGCAAAAGGGCTCTCATCGAAACTCAATCCCAAACGATTGGCTGGTATAGAAGTTGCCCAGCTAATCTCACCCATGGTCGTTCCGCTGAACGACACCACTCGCAATAAATCCATGGGGATGTATAGCACCAAAGATGTGACCATTGCCCCAACAGTAGAGAGGCAACCACCCATTATCACCCCCGGTTCAACCAACATCCCCTCGGAACATGAATCGTTGGTTAACAGACCTGAATCTTTGATAATGGGCCCGCCGACCAGTGTCACCAAAAGCCCGGATACGACACTGGCACCATCAGGAGACTCCCAAACAGAGAACATTAAGTAAACGTCTGATCCAATGCCCGTTAAGCCAGATCTGCTGAGCGGGGGCACTACGCTCTGCAGCGGCAGAATAACCCGTCGACCAACCCATCTAGTCGATTTCAGAACGATGGCAATATTAGATCTGGCTAGGGCCAATAAAGAAGCCCGTCAACACTTTGGTGACAGGGTGGTAGATTGTTTTAAAGAGTTTGCCACCCCCTATATCCACCAACAGTTGGACGTCACGGACCCTCTACGTGACTATCTCCATGACCATTTTACGATCAGGCCCTTTCCTATGCTTAGAGAGATGGAGAATCGAGTCCCTGACAAGAATCATGCGGGATCTACAAGTCAGTACAAGGCGGCTCTAGCCGCAAGACTTGTGCAGGAAAATGCTTGGCCCACTCACTTAATAAACAGATACGATGATCCATCGAACCCGGACATCTACAATAACTAGGAACCCCAACAGGATGATGAAGTTCTGGCAGAGTATGTAGGGTACGCAAATTGGATAGAGTTGAAAAGGATGAAAGGTTCCGAAGTCAACCATAAGATGGCGCCACCAGTGTCGTCGTGCACGGTGATTGTCAGTCTTCCCGAACTTGAGCCATCCAATCCCAAAGCTCGATGGGCAAGCCCCACCCCCAACGAAGGCAGCGCTCTCACGAGCTATAAATTGGCTGACGCGAAGGCTGCAGGTTCATTCGAGTCTCGAAATATGCCCTCATCGCACGCTAACGCTTCTCAGCCTAATGACGAAGGAAATCAACCACCACGTGACCCTGACAACCACAGACCGCCCATGGATCCTCTATTGCCACCGGAAAGTGCCGTTCCAGTCTTAACGGAAGTTCAAGCCGCCAAAACTAGTCCCGTGGAGGCCGCGACAGCACAAGTCGATCAGAACTGTCAAAACGATCCTGACACCATGGAATTCGAGGTAGTCACCAGACCGATGTCCGTCAATGATGCGCTACAAATAGTAGATAAAGCCCGGGACATTGATCCAGCATTTATGTCCGAACATGCATCGGATCTACCACTTGGCGGATTGTGGCCCACAGCCGTCTCGTTTGGTGGCTACAACAGAGCTAATATCTCAGTCGCCATGCCCATAACCCCGACGGTTTATAGTGAAGTCAGCACAGCGCTGGATCTTGGCAGGCGAATGAACGAGCATGTTCACAACGCTGTCCGAATCATGTCCACCACACCAGTAGGCCAAGCCCAACACGTGGCCATGGCGGACGTAGTTCATTCCCTGAACAAAGTCACAGGTGAGAGGGATGAGGCCACATTCCTGCTCCGGCGAGAACAGGACGACCATCGGCGCACTCACAGCGCACTTAGTGTCATGGTCGAAAATTTTAATCGGGTATTGTCAGAAACTGCAGGCCCAGCTAAAATATATGTGGGAAGTGAAACCCAGATGCCTTGTCCTCTCACCTCGAGCCACTCCACCCAAACGGATACATCGCTCAGAGTCGTCATATCCCAAGACGAACGAAGTGAGGCAAAAAAGTTCGCTAAGCTCTTGCAACTCACCGACCACGTGCTTCAACTCATGGCCTCGCCCTTGAAGGTCTCGCCAAAGCGAAACAATTACAATTAGCAAGTGGTGTCACCTGAAGTCCTGAACTCGCTAATCCCGTCCAGCTTTTCCACGGCAAAATGGCCCCCGAGCTCCACCCAGGAGTCCAGTGATACCGACACACCAGTGGTGCTTGCGGAAGTGGCAGGCATCTTAAAAGGTGCTCAGAGCACTAAGAAAAAGAAGACAAGGACTAAGCGAACGAGTCCCAAAACTACTACAACGGCTAAATCACCCAAGCATACGTCCCAAGTCAAGCCTCATAGTAAGACTCATTCCCATCTGCCCTCATTATTATCCATGGAGATCGACCCAGCCACTTGACCATCATCAGTTAATTCTTCTCAAGGTTTGTCGACCAGGTCGGCATCACCAGCAGAAAAACTCTCAGTGCCAAAGCCTATCAAGTCATCAGCAAAGACGGCGATGCTTAAACGCAAGAACACTGAATCACGATGACAAGCAAGGCTTATCTATACAACACAGGCTCGCTCAGCTCGCCAAATCGTCTACCTCAATTCAGAATCGACCTGGACAGCAACAACCAGCAGGGTCAGAAACACTGTCACCAGAGCGACCTAAAAAGTTCAGAGGGATCCTACCGGATTCTCGCCAACCCATCACCTGGCGTCAGGCATTTGTAGGGCCAGAAAAAACCATCATAAGAAAAATTCAACTCATGAATGAATACTATGAATGGCTACGGAAAAAACGAGGTCGCCCAGTAATCAGAAACATATGTGCCACCAAAATCCACTGATCGCGACTATCCGTTCTGGTTGGCACTTAAAGACAGACCAATACCAGCACAAGGCACAGAGGCGTGCTATCATTGCAACCACATAAATAAGAAACCTTCTAAGTGCGCCGGCCATTAGCATGGGGCTTACATAATTCCACCTACCAAAAAATATAAATTTCTCAATGATACAAAGAGCAATGTTCTGTCGTGTGAGATTACAGAAGTAGACATCGCTGCGCTCTCCCTGATGTTGGAAAGACCAGAAGAGCCCGGGTCCTCGGACTCCGAATAGCCAAGGTCTGCCAGAGGTAAGTGGCACGATTACCGGCAAAAAATTTTTCAGGGTACAATTACTAAATGGGTGATCCCCGAGAGTAGAGCTACAGCTCCTCAAAATACATATTCTGACCAAAGGGATTTGTGTTCTCAATTTTTTCTAGATCTACAGTTCCCGCTTAAGCGAAAACCTCTATCTGGGAGGGGGGGGGGTATAACGAGAACTAACACAATCAACACTCACCAGAGGGAGCTGGACGTTTGAAGGCAGTGACGTCGAGCCGACGTCACCAACAGGACATGAGGATTAACCAATGGACCAATCACCGAAGAGGAGGATATGGACCAGGGGTATATAAAGGACCGACCAGGCAGCAACCAGCAGAATCCTTTCAAGTCGATTCTCACCTCTAAACCTTGGAGGCTCCTCTCTCCTGGAAGAAGGAAGAAGCATTGTTATTTTACGCAGTGAACTTTGATTCTATTTTTAATAAAGAATTCCGACACTGTATCCTGGAACTTGTCTGTTTTCCGTTGCGCGTGTCCCATAACCCTTCCCCACGCAAATTCCTGTCCTTCCCAGTGACAGACCGCAGCACGAAGTTCAAACCAGTGCCCAAGCGCGCACCCCGTCGTCCCGCTCACCTACCCTCGTAGGGTCGCTCTGCTCTGCTCCCCAAAACCCCGCCGACAACATCAACCGTCTTTTCCTAACAGAGCTGAACGACGACTTCCCATAAGGACTCACCACCTTATAATTTAACGACTTTATTTAAATAAAAATAGACCGGAGCATGCATGTAGCTGCACTACCCTGCAATTTTTTCAACTTAGAAGTACTTCTATGACTGCACATTTGATTGAATGACGTCATCATCAGAATTTTAATGAAAGACTTCTTCGAAAGAATTGCAATGACGTTCGATTTTCAATTCACTTCGGACATTAATGAATGACGCCCTAACCAGAATCTAGTGAATAACGTCATTAATATTATTATGACGAAATCATTTATTCAATCATTTCGATGATGACAGTCTCACAATCATTAGGATGACATTATTCATTATAAATTCATAAAAAATTAATTCTAATACTTAAGATTACTTTTTTAATATTTAGAAATTACGAATATTGAAAAGGCTGGCTTGATTCGAGACACTACCAATTTTCTTACCTTTTTGAAAGGCGAGTTTTACCAGTTTTAAAATACCTGGAGAATTTCATTCTCAAATCGGTTTAAAAGAAACTCGCATAAAATGCAGTCAAAATCTCGATTACATTACCGACGAAATGTTCCATGCCCGCAATTTTCCCAACCAAAGTATATATAAAATAAACAATTAAAATCGCCAATAATAAACAATAAAATAAATAATAAAATTGCCAATTACAGCTTTTTATGTGAATAATCACGTGTGTGTTTCTCCAAGCTCACAACGCTCCATGCTATCATAAAAGCGAGTAGTATTTAAGCTTAAGCATATTTTCATCGAGCATTCATTTAAAAGCGGCATCGCTTCACTCGGATATTTTACCAACAAGAACTATAAGAAGAGATGAAGACATCCGCAGATGGATGGACAATGGTCCTCCTCGGCCTTCTGGCGCTCCAGGTTGAACCTGCAACAATTGACGCCTCGTGTCACATTGGCCTACTCACTTTTCCGGATAGCGAAGTGTTTAGGAAAGCTACTTACCATTACCAGAAAGTGATGCTTGACGAAAATACCGCCATCGTGTGCGAGAACATCACAGATTCTTCCGACTTGAGTCTCGCCGAGAGAAGTTTACGGAAATTGACTCCTTCGGGGCACAAGTTGGGCATCTTTTTTCTACGATGCAATCTGGATGTCTTACCGGCCAATTTCTTGGCATCCACGGAGGTATCGCACTTGGCTTTCTTCGAATGCAACAAGACTGACTTCCCCTACAGTCTCATCAACTCCGTACGGGACACGTTGAGATTGTTTTGGAATATCGAGAGCCCCGTTCAGAGCCCGACTATTTCATCCGGCAAATTTCAGAACAATCGTAACATGGGAGATGTCACCTTTTATAAATCGGGAATCGAAAGAGTGGAAGGAGACGCGTTTCGTGTCTTCTCCAATTTAACCGAATTGATGCTCAGCGATAACAAAATCAAAAGATTGGACAGAGGCGTATTCGACTGCTTGACTAATTTGAGGGTATTATACATCGACCACAACGAAATACGAAGCCTAGACGAAGATTTGTTCGTCGATTTGATCAACCTGAAGGAACTCGCTCTCTCTAACAACCGACTGACGACGCTGAACGAAGGAATATTAGACCCGTTCATAAAACTATATATGGCTTAGATTTGCGAGGTAAAACTTAAAATTATTTAGTTAGAGGAAATTCATGTACCTCTTTCACCGAGTCTGGATGAAGGGTAAGAGGTCGCGGATGTCCCCAAATAGGTCCCGCACAATTTGGGACGAAAGAACGCCGTCGTTGTACTCGGTGGCATATTTTTGAATGCATGGCATCATTGTTTACAATACCATCAATCCGAGTGACTTTGCGAAAGTTTTTTTAATCAGACTGATGATACCCACTGAAATGAGTGAGGATTCCCCCAGAAATTTTATTTTTAACTTCCTTGAATTCTCCAGGGATTTAAACCAATTTTCCTGGAATGCGAGTAGATTCTCGGAATAGATTAAAACCTTTGAAAAAGTTGTTGTCGAAATTTGTTGAAAACTTTATAAATCTGTAAATAAAAGTGGTTTTAAATTTGACAACTTTGTAATCAGAAAAGGCAAATTTGTCTTCATAAACTGTTAAAAATTATCCAAATTGATCCTCGGAACTTTGTAAAAATTTTCCTCGAAATCTGTTAAAAATTTATAAATTTGTCATTGAAATCCGTTGACAATTTTTAAAATTCGTACTCGGAAAACGCTGAAAATTCTGCAAATTCGTCCTAAAAAACTATTGCAAAGTTTTCCAAATATGTACTGGGCAAATTTGCAAATGGGGTCCGAGCTAAGTACTTAGAAGCGTTAACTTTGGATGGTGTCAACATGATTGTATTTCCGTGACTTTTTCCGGTATTCCGGGTCTGGAGGAACTCTGTTTTAAGATATATCGTGTCATTGCCTGTCCTGTTTTGGAATAGTCGCACCCATTTTTGTTTAAGAATAATTCAGCAATGCTGTGGAAATCGTTATATTTTTTATTAAATTCACTGTACAGTGTATTTTACTTTCAGCAAACAATTTGCAATGCAACTGCGATTTGCAATGGTTGCAGGATTGGATTCATGACAAACTCGAGGATCCAGGATTTATGGGAGCCGCAATTTGCCACACTCCGATGAAAGGGCATCTGAAAGAAATTAACTTCTGCAACAGCAGCAGACCAGCGAAAAAAACTAAGAAGAAGACAGTACCACGTGATTGTTCCATGAACACAACTCTAACGGACGATCAAACTTGGTTCAACCATGTAGCGTCATTTCTTTTTTCGTTCTTTGTACCTTAAAATGATATTTGTTAAACCAAAAGTTCACAACTCTAACCTGGTGCAAAGACAGTCAGTTAATTGTTGCCCCTAAAAGCACTCATTCCCCGATACAGTATTTCTTGATTATGACTAATTCGCCTAATAAAAATATGTAATTAATTGCAGTGTTGGTCATATGTCGAATACATTTTCAAATTAATTTCTTAAATTAAAATGACTAATTTAGTCGTTTAACGGCAACGTAGCAAATAGCCTATTGTTTCGAATTTTCGACAGTTTAGCAGATTTTTCGACAATATTGCTAATTTTTAAAAAAACCTTTCCAATTTATTGATAATTTTAAGCATTTTTTGACAGTTTTGTAAATATTAGGAAGATTTTTCGACAGTTTTGTGCAATTGTAAAAAAGTTCGGAAACTTGAGAAAAAGTTGAAAAATTAGTCAAATTATGGAAAACTTGCAACATTTTCGAAGGTAAGTAAAGTTCTTGAAAACTTGCAAAATTGTAGAGAATTTACGCAATTTTTGCAAATTTTTAAAAATGTTCATAAAAGTATGAGGATAAGGCCGTATTAACGCGCAATTTTGCATTTGTAATTTGATTTTAGGACTTCTTAATTCAATAATGTTGGACCACTGTGGTCCCATTGTCTCAGTTCAGCAATACGAGAAAGGAAATTAACATAAAACACCGAAAATTATGGTACCCTAAAAAGAACATTAACCTAGAAAAAGGATTAAGTTGAGAGCAACGAAAAACTTACCATAGAGGTGTGAAGAGGTTCGTCCATCCGAAGACTGATGGAGGATCCGGCTTCGAGAACTCTGCAATAAAAAATATGGAGTTGATTTTAGAAAAGCTTTTCATTGGTCATGTTTAATCCTGAAATATCCAAAATAAATGCGACCTATAGGGAAAAAAAATTCGTTAAACAGAAATATCATTGGCCGATTTCGGGCCACTTTTCGTTCTAAAAGTGTACGTCAATTGTACTGGTTGCCATTGTAGCCAGCGAATACAAATTGAAATTCTGCCCAAAAATGGACTTTGGGCTGCACTGCAATGCTTTAGTGTATAGAGGAATAGCCCCTCTTCGAAATGCAGGCTTGCAGTGAATCCTACTGGCATTTTTAAGGAAATTATAGCATTTTGAAAACATAAAGCCACATATCAAAACAAAAGGCGGTAATAGGTCTAAAAAAAGTTGTTTTTAATGAATTTGCAATACTTTTAAGTGATTTTTTTTGTATCTATCTAATAAATCTCATCCTGTAGATTAAAAATAAAGTTTAAACATATTATGACATTGTTTCAAGCAATTGAAATTTAATTGGGTCATTCCGTAAAACTTAATTGTGAATTGTAAAATCGGAAAAAACTTCAGAGAACATAGTAATATTATATTGATTCATTTTCCAAAGTTTCAACAATTTCGGATAACAACTCGTAATGCGTGTCTGAAGGGGTTAAAAGGAGACTGCTTTTAAGACTCCTCACATTGTCCGTAACGCGCATACACAGGAGGGTACAACCTAGGATGCTACAATTTATTTTCATGTTCCGAAACTTATTTTGTAAAACGCGTTATGTGAATTTTCACTAAGCGAAATTCTATTTTCAACTAATTTCCTACACTTGAAATAAACTGAGACTTTTCCTTAAGAAAGTCTGTTTAGTGTGTCCCCAGTCCGCGTTTAAATTTCGGTTTTACGCGCGTTTCTGGACATTCGTTTTTCAAGTGACCGCAGCTGCCCCATTTGGTAGCCTTCTTGCGCCACTGCATTGCCAGGTGAAAAGCTCCCCCTTATTCTGGGATTGTACGCTGCCTGCAAAGCTCGAAATAGCATGGGAAACCCTATCTATATATATATATATATATATCTATCTACGTCAAGGAGACGACCCTCGCCGCGCATATTTTTACATATGATGAAAAACGGACCATGCGGCACTGGACGGAAATGATCCATGTCGCATCACTTATCGCCCGGAACTTTTTCTCTACTTTTGGTACGATAATTTCACTGGCAATAACACACAGGCGAATGTAAAATTAATAATAAGCAATTAAAGCAGTGAAAATTTACAGAGGAAATTACATCATTCGGTGCAATTAAAATCAAACAGAAAACCGGTGAGAAAGTTGAATTAAAATATAACTGGACATGATGCTATTTTGATAGCAAACCACACTCACAATCAACTATAGAATAGATCCGTAACGAAATACGAAGCCTTGACGAAGATTTGTTCGTCGATTTAATCAACCTGAAGGAACTCGGCCTCTTTAACAACCGACTGACGACGCTGAACGAAGGAATATTCGACCAGTTCATAAAACTAAATGGCATAAATGTGCGAGGTAAAACTCAAAATTATTTCATTAGCGCAAATTCATGTACCTCTTTCACCGAGTCTGGATAAAGGGTAAGAATAGATGTTGTGGATGTCCATAAAAAAGACCCGCACAAAAAGACCCTGCCCGATGGTAATGTCAAAATTAGCACATGCTAATGTTATCCACAATTTTGAAAAATAAACATAGGACAATATTCAATATTTTGGCGAAATTTAAAAACATATTATTCGGAAATTGTACAAAGTTAGAAAAATTGGAATTCGGAAATGGTTAAGAATCTTGCAGATTTATCTACCGAAACTATTACAAATGTTAAGAATTGTCCTCGAAATCTATTAAACATTTTATAAAAATGTACTTATAAATTTTTAACATTTGTGCTGAGAATGGTTGTAGGCTAAATTTCGAAAATTTGTCCTCGAAAACTGTTTGAAATGTTTCTTTAATAACTTTTGAAAATTTGCTTTATCAAATTGGCACTGGGAAAACCTTTTAATTATATCATATCTATAGTCACGGATTTTTAATCTTTATTGTTAGTAAACTTAAAGAATGGTGCATGAGCGCCGAAACGTCGTTTGAATTTTGGAAATAACGTCTGGTCTTTTACTGTTTTAATTGATCTATAGTCATCAGGAAATTTTGCGAGTTGATCCTCAGAATAGATAAAATCTTTATAAAAGTTGTTCTCGAAATCTGTTGAAAACTTTATAAATCTGTAAATGAAAGCGGTTTAAAACTTGACAAATTAGTATAATCAGAAAAGGTTCCGAATCTTGAAAATTTGACTTCATAAACCGTTCAAAATTTTCTAATTTATACTCGGAAAACTATTGCAAATTTTGCCACTATCTACTGGGCAAATTTGCAAATAGGGTCTGAGCTACATGTAATTACATAAAGCATTACTTTTGGATGGTGACAACATGACTACGTTAAATTTCCGTAATTTTTTCAGAATAAATCATTCTTCTTTGGAGATTTTGGTAATGGACGAAGGCAGAATTATTTAGGTTATATACGACGTTTATTTTACAAGTATTTACAACT
>JAQGAO010004198.1:0-15612 GCA_034697705.1 Ommatoiulus sabulosus
GCTAATGCGTTTTCAATTAGCACTTGTTGCTGGGTGGCGCTAGTGGTCGGTAAGTTAATTTCTTAATTTAAAAGTCTCAATGTGCTCCCACCCAAAGAGAAGGAATCGAATTATCAAATTTATATTATTACAAATAGACAGGCATCATATGCAATAAATTTCTGATAGGTTTGTAATGTAAGGAAATAAACAAGTTCGATGACCTGGTCTACTGTATGTACATGTAGTCATAGTAAAGTATTGTAATCAGGGTTCCTCCAGAGACTTCAAATTCAACTTCCCTGACTTTTTCAAGTTTTCAAGCAAATTTCCCTGACCAATGACCATGTCAAAATTGACATGCCAATGTTATCCATGATTTTGTAAAAGCTACACAGGACAATATTCAATATTTCTCCAAATTTAATGCGGAAAAAGGTTGGGAATTACGAAAACTTTTACAATTTTGCGAATTAGTGCTCAGAAAACGTGGAAAATTTTGCAAATTTGTCCTCGGAAATTGTAGAAACTTTTTCAAATTTGTCCTCAGAAACTGTTGAAATATTTTCAAAGTTTTGCAAGTTTGTTTTGAGAAAAGATCTTGGAAAAGTTTGCAAATTTACCCTCGGAAACTGTTAAAATTTTGCAAATTTATCCTTGGAATAGGTAACAATTTTTGCAAATATTTCCTAACCACATAGAAGCATTAACTTTGGATTGTGACAACACTATAACATTGAATTTCCCAGGCTTTTTGAAAATAAGTCATTCTTCCCTGACCTTTCCAGGTCTGGGGATTGGGTTTCTACAATAACCATGCAGTGGCTTTGACTTAAACGACAATAATTATGACAACTTCTATACTATAGAAGCTGTCATAATTTCTTATATAATAAAAATCATTATTGCCCTGTTTTTGGACTGAAATACAATTACAACTGGAAAATATACATTTTGCTTACCATATTTTTCCCTTTTTTTCCCCCATTTTTACATCTTTAAAAACGGGATGGGCTTTCGAAGTAGAGAGCACCTACAATAAAAACCAAATAGGTATTAACAGCTTGGAAGCTAATCCGAAAAAAAAACATTCTCACTGGTTCACCTCGTAAGACAATATGTTCCATTCAAACTTACCAGTAAGTAACTAGTAAGTAACCAATTAAAAAGCGTTATAATTCAAATATTTGTTACATGTATTTTAGCGTTTCATTTTATTAGTTTTCTTAGAATAAAGTTTTTTCTCTGTTGATGGTACTCAAATTAAGGTGGGCCTTACAATCGATGCAATATAGTATGCAAGGACAAAATCTCGACGTTACTAAAAATTCTGGATATACAATTGTAACTTATCTATTTGTATTTTAATGAAATACAAAGGCAAATTACATGCAAGTGTTTTTAACTTAGGAGGAGACCGCTCCACTTAATTTAAAAAATACAACGTTCTAAAATTTTGGATGTTATTGATTGTGAGCCAATCAATACTTATCTTGACTTGCAAAAGAGACATGAAAGCACTGGAACAGCAATGTTTTTATGAAAAGTGTTATGAAGCGAGCATTTGGGGATTCCATATATGAATTCGTATTAAACATTAAATGCTGTGTGAATCTTTTAATTACAGCGTGAAAAGTGTACAGATGATGTCTGGGTAGAAATAAAAAGAAATTTTGATCATGACTGCTTATAAATGCTAAGTGATCATTTTAAAAAAAAATGTAAAATACAACTTTCTTTGTATCATCTTGAAATGTGACAAATAAAAGAGATTCCTCGTCACTCACGAAAAACCCACCCTTTTTGCGACCAGAAGAAAACTGTAATAGGGGAAAATCTAAAGAAAGGCCGAACTGACGATTTGTTCAGCAATCTTCAGGCATAAAATTGCTTAAAATATAGAAATAAACAATAATCTTACAAAGATAATACAAAATAAAAATGCCCATAGCACGCACTTCGATTTTATATCTATTGCTGCAATTGGCAATTGCTCCACGATCATTTTGCACCAAATTTTGAGGAATAAAACATTTCAGAAATGACAGTGCTACGCAATTTTTCCAAATCTGATCAGTTAAATATTAAAAAAAGATCAAAGAGCACCATCACAAAGCATCTCAAATTTGTCTTGAAATGATGCAACATAATCCACAGAACACATAGAACAGTGCACAGTTAGACCCAGATACAATGAACCTCCTGTGAAAGAATGGTTGGCATTTCTTAGCATTTCACTTTAGCAAAATGGCATTATTAAAATCCCCTATGTAATGAATGAAATAAAAGATGTGTACCTTAATTATAAGAGTAAAACGTAATCTGAATCTCTCACTTCAGCACCATTTGCGAGCCTTATTAAGAGATAGATGGCTCTACTTAAAACCACACTTGCAATGTTATAATTTCGACGGTAACCAATGATAAAAATCAGACGTTTAAGGAAATTACAATGTCCCTATAAAACAATGAACTAAACATGCCTGAGTGTGCTCAAAGAATAATTACATAAAGGGGGAAGCGAAATAACATTGGAATTTGATGTCCTAGGGCAGTAGCTTCAATAGTGGGATGCAAGTACCCCTGGAGGTGTGCGAGATAATCCGCAATCCACCGTGATTTATTTTCTGACTATCAAAAATTTTAATTTTTAAGGAATAACTGAAAATAAAAATTACATATAAATATAATATTTTTAAATAACGCATATACAAGTTTCTCTTATTTCTTGCACGTCCGCGGTTTCGCCCAGTCAAACACCGAATGATACATGTTTATTCCAGGGGTGCACCACAAAAATATTTGGTGACAACTGCCATAGAACACCATTCGTGCTATTTATGGGGCCCTTTGGACGACCAACCAAGCCTTCAAAATGATTTTCTAAGTGTTATTTCGTTCTAACTGTGCTCGTTATAAATGGTTTTGCCAGTATATCATAGTTTACTTTAGCAATAAAAAAAGAGCATCATCCCGAGGCAGCCGGAAGCTGCACCGAGATGACGCAAATACTAGGCAAGTAAAAAGTTTTCAAGAACACTGCACGTAGTCCAGAGAAACAAAAGCAAATAAAAGTAGAAAACATGGCAATGTTGTACTAGTGTTCCTTCATACAACAGCAATGAGTTACACATTGTGTTATCAGAAAAGAGGGCATATACTGTAACTTTTGTGTAACAGTATTCACCAGGTCTGTTGTAGGCATGAGGGGCTTAAATGCAATAATTCAATCCACATATCTGTAGGGGAATTTCTGGGATATGTCTTCGCTGTCTCAGTGCTTGATTGTTACAAGATGTGTTGAGTGGCAAAATAAAATAGTTCAGAGGTTTAATTTTCCCACTTACGCAAACCTGTGCAATAGAACATATTTTACCGATTGAGCCATCCGCTTCCTTTAAATTTCCGGCATGTTTAAAGGCCTTCTTATCACGACATCTTGTATCAAAGCATGGCCATGGTACAGATTCTTCTTGGTGGGCACATGGTTCAATGCTTATTTTCATGAAATCACTTGCACAGTGGCTACTCTAGAAGTATTGAAGATAATGAAGATGGCAAACTTTTTAGCAGATTTTTTTTTTATACAAGTCTTGGAAAGTTTTGCAAGTATGGTGCAACTTCCAAAGGCTTTTAGTCTTGACACAATGAAGTACTGAAGATGGCAAGTAAATATATATCCTTATGTATATTATATTTGAACATCAGTTCAGCTACGAGAATGGCTGACACAACACGACTGCTGTCAATGAAGGAAGAAAACTCTTACGAATGAGTGGGGACCTTATTGGCTTTGTGATGACGTTCATTGTGATCATAACGAAAGCACACGATATAACGAATGCAAACTTGCTCCCTGTTGTTGACCACATATTCGCTGTAGTCGGACTGGCCCTGGATGGGCATTCCATTGCTGGTACATTTGCATGTTAAAGAACCCAATGGAATTGTGACACCTAAATCAAAGAAACAACCATTTTTTTTAAAAAATATGAAAATGAAGTGTCCAGTTTTTTAAATAAACGATCAATATCCTATACAATTCATCTACAAATCAGTTACCTGTTGAAAGAATTAAGTTGCAGGCAGGGTCAGGAAAGTATGTTCCCACCAATTTCAAGGTCTGTTGGCTTTGATCCAACTCGCCATTGCCTTCACTAAGTGAGTCTTGGTGTGGTCCAAGTGAAACCTGAAAAAAAAAACCGATTGTTAAGTCCAGTCAAAAGTCCAATTTTTAAATCAGTAATCAATTCAACATATTTAACGATTAAAGCCATATACGAGTAGAAAACCAACACACCTCGCATAAAAGAACATACTGAGTGGAATTTGTCTGCTTGATACGATGTTGAACCATCCTCCTGCTCATTTCAAATGAGTCGGTAAAGTGGGCATCCTATTTTTTTTATAGAAAAAATGTTTCACTTTAAATTGGCAAAATGGAAGCAGGAAAGTGCCAAAAAAACAAAAAAAAAACACTGTCAACGAAATACTAACCTTAGCACTACAATTTTCTTGAGCGTTTTCAGAACCATCTACTCCACCAACATTAATTCCTCTCGTTAAAACACTGATTAGCTTTGCAACAGATGTTCCGTGCCAAAGCAACCAGCGATTCTCTTGAGTATTCTTTTGTAAGCGGGTAGCCTCTTCCTTTCGGAATACCTTATAGATTCTCTCCACTGTAGGTTTCTGTGATAATGCTATAAATAACAAACAAGGGCATCATCAATGCATCCTCTTACCCTATAAAAAGTTAACAAAATTATCAAACTTACATGTATTATGAATATATTGCAAGATATATTGCGAATCCATATCATCTTCCTGCATTGCATTAATTTGGCAATCCATTGCACGCAGAACGTAATCCAGTGGATTGATTTCTAGACAAATCATTTAAAAAGATGCTTTTGAAAAACAAGACCAGGTTCTAACTTGTATGAATGTGTATAGCGAAAAAGATAGGACATTTTTGTTTCAAAATATATAAGCGTCAATGCCACCAGGAATACAACATTTCTTATTAGAATAAAAGCCAAGTAATTTCTGCAAAATATTAGTCACCACAAAAGCTTAATAATTTAAATTCTGACAAATTTCCAACAAGAGACCTAGTGTTTGGCTGCCCATTGTTATTACTTCAGGACAAGCCACCATAATTTATTTCTAATATTTAAATTCGAAAACAGCTTTAAGAGGCTGCAACTTTGCTATAAATATTGCATAATAAAACATGATGACTTTTGTCAACTAATCTTATTTCCAATATTGAATAAACCTTGTAATGTTTTCAATTTTAAAATTACAACAACAAACCTTTGACTCGCAGCTGGGCCCCAAGAAGTATTTTGCTAACTAATTCCAGGTCAAACATATACTCCAAGTTGTTAAGGCAATTCTGAATATCCGTCAAATTTTCCAATGGTCGGACTTTTTCATACACATAACCAGGCTGGGGAACTACTTGAGAATATTCGCTGCTAAGATCTATTATCTGCAACACCAATTTGATAAAGAGTTTTAGAAAAGACAAAATTAGTGCAGTTAAACTGCAAAAAAACTTGCGTAAACTTACTTTTTCTGCTAATTCAGTAATTTGATCCTTGCCTTTGGAATCCATGTCCAGTTTCATTTTTTCAGATACGACATTTCTGTACAGAACAAAATAATTTGGTTTGAAATTCCCAACCGATACACTCGATAGTCGGTAGACTAGTGTAAGCAACATACTTCAACTCCCTGAGAATCTGTCGACCTCGTTGCAAAGCAGCTTCACACAATCGACCAAAGGGCATGATAGCCGTGTCAATACCAATATCTTGACAGGCCTCTTGAAGCATGGGCACATGTGTCTGAATGTTAGAGAATAAAATATTGAGTTAATTGTAAAATTAAAAAAAAAGAGAAACCGATAACAATATAATGCTCGAAACTATACAGAGCGCATTCCAGTACAGGATCAGTGCACACATTGACAACATCTATAATTGTATATTCAAATCCCATTTTGGAAACAAACAACTAATTTGAACGTTGTCAGCTCCGAATGCACCTTTTTTGATTTAGTAACTGCCAATTTTAAAGCTTACCAGGTCACGCATTAAATCCTGCAAAGGAGGAGGCATCTTTGAAGGTACATCAGTTGCAAGGCTAAGGGGTATGTCGCGAAGTTTCCGACGTCCGCGACGTAGTGCCTCTACCAGGCGGTATTTACGAGGAATGCGACGGAAACTAAAAGCAATCGACCAGTACGTGTAGAGTAAGGCCCCGACAAAGTGATCTTTAAATCCCCTAACACTAAATGGAAACCCCAAACTTACTTTTTAACGTCTTGCCAATTGTTACCAGATTTTGCTTTGAAAAGCCGACAAAACTCTCGAACAGCATCATCTGAGGAGCAATGTGGTGTGGGCTGATAATCTCCTTCCGTGCCCAATTTACCCCAACGTGTAAATAAAATATAAAGATTTTTTCCTTGCTGGCAAATCACCTGAAATACATTAAAAGAAAAGGATGGAGAAAAGAAACTTTTTCAACTCTAGAATAAAATTAAGGTAAAAATTTTTACACCCAATTACCTGCATTTTAAAAAAGCCATAGCAACCACTTGGTCCTCCACTTAAATCGACTTTTGTCATGAAAACGTCGTATGGAATATTTTGTTCTGAATCAATTACAACTTCCCTAAAAATCAAGGATCAAACTCAGTATATTTTTAAAAGAAATGGAACAAATTAAGGCGTTTTCATTTAAGGACGAGCACACCAAATAATCCATCCTCAAGTTCTTTGAATCGTTAAACATTTGCAACTTTCTTCGCAAACTATTCAGACTACTTGCACACAATTTCAAAAATATTCCAGTTTTGTTACCCCATGTCTTCCATTCCAGAATGTACATCCGGCAAAACCAAACTGTCTTCTTCCCCTTCTTCCATTGCTTCGCTCTCGACTCTTTCCAACACGGTGGCAGAGTCGCTCTTATAATCCAAAGGTTCTTGATCCCAATTCAGCCCATCTTTGATTCCAAGATCAACAACTGTTCCTTGGGGCTAAATTATAAAACATAATACTAAATCCAACACTATCATTTGAAGCAAATGTTTGAACATTATCGTTTCAAGATAAAACAGAACAAGTTTGTCAAGAACGGGGAAAAAATCAAAATACTCACAGACTCCTTAGTTGGAGTTTTAATAAGCTTCCGTAATGCTGCTGCTAATCTATACGCCCTACTCTGCACAGCCATCTGCAAAGGGCTAAACCCAGCAGTGTTCGAGATATCCAGTGGTGCCCCGGCCTCTGCCAGAAGGTACAGTATTTCGGCATTGTCGTACGTGCCGCAGCTAACGGGCCTAATGAGATGATGTATCACTGTCCAGCCATGTTTATCAGTCTGAGTCAACAGGACTGGGTTAGCATTTGAAACTGGTTTTGGTTTGATATCTGAAAGAGAGAATCCGCTAAAAGCTTTAGACCCAAATGCAAGACAATTCTTCTCGTCATAGGACTAATATCATGAATCTCGAGATGTTGGCAACGCTTACCAATATCCATTGCTTTGTCTTCCTCCTCCTCAATATGTAAATCCGTTACTTCCAAACAATTCGTTTGATTTTCAAGAACGGAATCATTTGGATGTTCAACATCCTGAACAGATCCGTTAATAGCCTCGGCTACAGGTGCAGGAGCAGGAGAAATTGGCTCTTCTTTTATTGTTATTTGAGGAATTTTATTTTGCTGGATAGACTGCACATCTTTAGCTGATGGCTGGGGTAATTTCTTGGCATGGGCAATGTGGAGTACAGAAGCATCCTGCAATACAATACACAATGGGTTATTATACCTCTAAACTAAATTAATGCAGATTTTAATCTGACCATTAACATTTTTATACAGAATCTGGCGATTTAAAAATCACTGGCCTGGCCTTGTGAGCGGCATAAAATTGGCCAAACTACCTTGTGATACGAAACCCAAATATTGTCATTATTAAGACACTTTTCCCCCAGGCTGATGATATCAGTCTATCTAATAATCTGCTCATTCATCTCCCGAAACAACATTATTATTGGTGAAATCAAACATTTTACCTTTGTACAAAGTAGCTCGTTGAGACGTCGTTTTTGCATTAGATACCACATGTCTTGCTTATAACAGTAGTTGAGATTCAAAAGCAGACGCACCATACCAATGTCATTCTAAAATAGATGTTAGTGATTTCACAACAAAGTTTAAAAAAAAAATAATTTGATGGAAAACAAGAAAATGAGGCTCACTTTGTGAACTGCATGCATGAGTGGTGTGCGCCCATGTTCGTCTGGAAAGTTGACATCAGCACCTTGCTGCAGCAAAAAAGTGACGAGGTCATAGTCTAACAGACATACGGCAAATATCAAAGGGGAGATTAGGCAATGCCTATCAGAAAGCCGTTTTTCCGTGGTTTTATTTGCAAAAGCCCAAGAATCGCCTGGTGAATTATCCAGATATGGATAGGCAACAAGCACATTGCACGTAGCCCCATGGGTACACAATTTCTGGCACCATGCTCTGCATAAAAAAACAATGGAATAAAACAAGTGACTTTTTTTAAGATGGAAATTTGTTGAACATATTCATACCTAAGTTCTTTCAACCTCTTCCACTGGAATAACTCCAGATTCCAAAACAAAGCAGAAAGAGGAGTACATCCCAATTTATTTGGAGCCATTTTCACTACATTTTCAATTCCGAGTTGTTCTAAAAACAAGATTAAAAAGTAATCCTACAGTTAGGCACACAACTCAAAATTCCTTTACTATGGAGGCACAAATTTCACCAATAAAAACTGAAATGCATGCCTGTAAAGAAATTGCACAAAACGGAATTTCTATTCATTGCTGCGTATGTCACAGGGAAGCTGCCATGGACATCGGCAACGTTGAGACGAACGCCACGGTTCACCAAAACCTGTGCCACCTACAAAAAATGTTCCAAACAGTTGCATAAAAGTCCATGCAGTTTTTTATAAACTTGAAAGTACACTAATGTACGTAAAATTTAATCAAACACGATCAAAACACATGGTTTGGGTACAAGGTTAAAAATCATACCTTCACCTGAAGTTCAGGTTGCTCAAATGGTTTCGTCATGTTGGCCAGGATGTGAAGAAGATTTTGTTCACTAGAGTTACACATGCTCAACTTATCCCAGTGTTTAGCTCGTGCAATAAGATTTAGAGCCAATTTAAACTTTCCAGTTTTAACTGCAGCCTGAAATGCATTGTAAACAATTCTGTCAGTCAAATAAACACCTTTTTCAAATAAGGATTTCAAAAAAAGAAGTTCAATCCATGTACCTCAATTGCTGGAAAATAATTTGCACCGCTGGCTTGCAGTTGTTCAAGCATCATGTATGTAACACCTTGCCAATCTTTCTGTACCACTTCCTTAAGTTTGAGGATATAATCAAGATTTACTGTTAATATTAAGCAAAAGTTTTTTCCTCAACGGTAACCTTGTACCTAAACCGACCTGAAGCAGTGGTGATCTCTTTGGTTGTGGTGGCTGTTGGGCAACAGGTTTCCACTGCCAAGCTGGTTTTTTCACTCTTTCATGAACAAGAGGTTCCAAAGGTGGGGCAACGACTTCGACTTGCACGCAAGCTCCCTTTTGTAGCAACATAATAGCACAGCTACAAGTAGAGATAACAATTAAAATACGGTGGATTTCGTCAAGCAAAAAAAAACCGAATCTTACCTATCGTGTGAGCCTAATACAGCTAAACTTAGGGCAGTGTTCCCATTTTTATCCTTTAAATTCAAATTGTTCATTTTCTGCAATAAAAGTAAATAGACACTCAACATTAATGCTAATTAATAAATAGCACATTCCATCAAATTACAGACAATAACTGAGGCTGAAAAATTTAAGTCTTAATTAACTAAAAAAAAACCGGTAACATCAGTTTCTCAACTTACTTGAGCCAGATGCATACATGAAATTGTAGATCCCCTAAAAGCTGCACAATGAAGTGGCGTTTGTCCATAGTGATCCGGAACATCGATACTGGGACCCTTCATGGCGCCCGTCAATAAGCTAACCACTTCAATGGGATCAATTTTTGTGGAATCAGCAGGCCTATAAATTTATTGTATTTTATTGTAAATTCGGTGCAAATTCAGCCATAGTAGGTGATTTTTAAAGTTATTTAGCAACACTTGATATCAATCATGGTCTTAAGGGCAACTAAGTAACTGGTTTATATAGACATGGTATGTGGTGGACATCGCAAAGTGGGAAAGGTACTGTGGTTAATGATGAAAGTCATCCGAACTAACTTTGACTAAAGAAGATATTTGTGGAAAATTTAGAAAACAATGGATTAATCCAAAGCTGGATCATACCTTCCAATCTTGACAAAAGCATAATGCAAAGGGAGTCTTCCAAGACTGTCTCTTGCCAAAAGATCGGCTCCTTTCTCAATAAGCAAGTCTTCAATTTCAATCATGTCATCTGTGCTGCCACTATTTGCATTGACAGCAAGATGCAGAGGAGTGCGTCCATCTTGATTAGTTGAGTTGATGTTTATGCCTGCTTCTACCAAGCAGCGAACAACTTCGAGTGCATCGGTAGCTGCAACAAGACATCGATGAGAAAATGGCTCACTTGGGCATGGAGAAAAGAAATGCACGAAAGAATGAGAAAGACTTGGCATCTTACAAGATTTCATAGTTACTGCATAATGTAATGCGGTGCTATGATTCTTTTCATCTGCTAATTGCACATTGGCTCCATTTTTGAGCAAAAGTTTGATCACAGAGACCAAGCCCAACCTAATGTAAAATTGCTCATCAGACACATATTTTAATAAAAATTGTATGAAAATCAAGGATTAAAGTTTTCAAGAAAACTAACTTTGCAGCTAAGATAACAGGAGATGCTTGACCATCTTCTTCCATGTCTCCTGAACAAATATTAATGCCTGCTCCAGCATTTATCTAAAACATTTAATTTAGCATTAGAACGCATAATGTTGTATAGGGAACTTGATGAGTAAAATTAATCAATGCAATAGACCATTTGACTAATCAGATCCACGTCGCGTAAACCTCAAGAGTCAGCTTTCACGCTTACACGGTTTCTGCGTATCCCACGTATCAGAATTTTAGAATGTGTGGGTCACATGAATTCATAACCGTAGAATATGCAGAACTGATGTACCGAGAAGGCGCAATTTTTTTCGTTCATAGTCAAGTGTCGCATGACTATGAGGCTTAAGTGATACGTGTGAATCGTTAAATGGTCTATTGTAAAAATTGCACAAACAGAAGACAAAAACATTTTTAGCAATGCCAAGGCTATGATGGAATAGCAATTAGAATTTAACTTCAATTTTTTTTCTGTAAATTAATTTTCATTTAGAATTTTGTTTAAAGAAACAAAAGGTGCCTACCAATGCTTCCGCAGCAGCTGGCTGTCGGTTCAAAATGGCCGATATGAGGGGCGTCCGTCCCCGATGATCCTGAATATTGATCGGCGGTTTATAGCTGAGCAAAAGCATAAGCCCAGGTACCGATGTTTCCAACTTATCAGATACAGCGCAAATTTCCCTCGCGCTAGCCAAGAAATGGAGGGCTGAATATCCATCTACAAAAAACACCCAAAAGAGTATTCAAGAAAAAGTGAAAAAGGGATAAACTGCAGAAATGAAGCTCAATTAAAGGTAAGTGGATAAAACTTACCAATATTGCGTCCCTTGTTATCACTTCTCTTCTTCACCACTGCATGCACTTCAGATTCTGCTTCCTCGACCAATGTCTGAATAATTATAAGAAAATTCACACTCACTTGAAAAAGGACAAATAACAATTTAAAAGTAACGTTTCATGAGATTTTTAAAAGGATTTACCTTAATCATATCACGCAAACGACTCTGCTGTTTTTTGTCATTCTGTAAAAATGTCAAATTCCAAAATTAGATTTTCATCGACTCTGCTACAATTGGAAAACTACTCTTAGGTGCAATGCAAAACTTACGGCAAAATGATATTTGCTACAGGCTAAAAGCATTGGGGTGAATCCATCATAGCTATAAGTTTGTGCCATTTCACGTAAAACATCTGATGGCAAAGACACCGTCGGTAAAACTGACTTCGTTACCTAAATTTAAGCAAACGGATAAAGAATGTTATTTGATGTGAAATCTAAAATAAAAATGCAGGAATAAACTCATTACACTAATGTAAATTAATCTTTAAAACTTTCGGCATGCATTTATCATGCTAGCAGTCACAGCAAATTATGGATTTAATCAAATCAACACAGTTGAGCATAATATTTAACATTCCTCATTTTTTTTAAATATTACACAAGTTTTATTTTTAAGGAAAAAGTAAATATGGATCAACACACCGATGAGCGTTGAACTTGAACACTCCCAAGAGCAATGCCCTCAGAAACTTTCAGACCAGTAACTTGTTTTGGTGAAACCTCAGTTGGAAATTCAATTGACGTTGATCCACAAACTACAACCTACAAATAAAATGCTTGTTAATTTACTGGAAAAACGCAAACTATAATGCAAATGCCGCCAAATGGCTAAATTACCTGAAACTGGTCATCTGTCCAAGTAATTGATAGTTCAAAATTCACTTTTCCATCATTGCCTTCGAGAGAATTTGAAAACGACGGCAACTCTGTTTCTTTTGCATCATCCTTCCATTCTCCATTAACTTTCCTGCTGCAGGTCACAATTGGATGTGACTCAGTCAGCTTCACAGCACAATCTAATGCTATGTCATCCTTCTCAGGGTTGGAGCCTTGTACTAGGCTAATATTGAACCTATTCAAAAGTTCAGGTGGACAATCAGTGATCAACTTAAGACCCAAATTCGCTTATTTTAAGTCTTTGAGAAGTTTTCATGAAACCCATTTTTGTGCTAATTTTAAACTTATAATAACCCTCTAAAACTTGACAAATTAGCTTCTACAAGAACGTAAAATTTAAAAGAGCGGTTCACTTCCATTCAATGAATGGAAATTTAAGTATCGCCTTATACAGTATGTATGAATTTATATTTGTTAACTACAAAAAAACATTGTATGTATGTGATAGTTTAGCACTTCATCCATCGATGAAAAATACAGTTCAATGCATTAATTCACTTCAAGTTAATCACAAATTCAGAAAAAAAATCACGCCAAAGCAATAGACTGCCTGTGTTAAATAAACTGGAATAACCTCAAGATGGAACCACATGCAAGTCATTGTTGCTTCGTGGCTGTTTCTCTTTGCACATTAACATAAAGGATATTATTTTTGATTTGACAAATCATAAATCTGCTTCAGAAGGGGCAACTCAAAAATCTCCAATTTCTGGTTTAAGCAGGTATAAAGTCAAGCAAAGATACACCCAATATTTCGTAAAAACGACACATCTTAGCTTGCATTAGTTTCAGCTAAATGACAAATTTAACACTTTATTTTACCAAGCCTTAAAACGTATTTATCTCAACATAAAAAAATTGCACTGTGTCACTTCCGAAACAGGTGTGAAATAATTGTCACAGTTGTTGAAATTTATGTATGATGTAAATAGTTCTAGTCCATGCGCTCATCATATTTTGATAAAATAATAAATGGAAACTTACTTTTCAAATGATTTGGCAAGAATGCCACGAATGCTAATATTGTCGCCAATTCGAAGAATGCCCTCAACATTTTCAAAAAATGGAACATCCTGAAAAGCATAATATGTTCTCAGAATAATGACAGAATAAAGACACCATGCATGCATGCAAATACACTTGAAAAATGCTAGTGACATGTTTAACAATGCTAAAGTAAATTAATTTGTCTTACTGGATTTTGACGATTAATTTCCAAGGTGTCTTCGGTCGAAGGGCTCTTCAGTTTCTTTCCTGGCTGAAAGATAAAATAATAACTGGAAATTAGAATAAAAATATTTAAAACAAAAACTCAAATCAATAGGATTGACAATTAAACATACACTATCTTTGATAATTTGAACCAAGGACGCCAAATCAGTTTCCCACGAGTGCTCAACCAGAGCGTGAAGCAAGTTTTCTCCAGTATCATCAACTTCAGCAGTAACCTGACATCCATCATTCAGAAGAAGCTTCACAAGTTCATTGTTTCCCTGAAAGGAATTACCGAATATGTTAAGAATTGCAAAACGCATTTTGGATGTGTAAGATAAAGGTGTCTAATCTAGGGCATTTACCTTTTGTATTGCAAGAGTTAGCCCTGTTTGGCCTCGGTGATTGCGAAATGATGGATCACAATCGTTTTCTAATAAAAGTTTGGCTATCTGTAGACTGGATTTGACCGCTTCTTCACATACCAGTGGACCCTAGAATGCAAACATTAGTCCTTTATTATTTGCTCCTTAAATTTTAACTACTGGGCTAGAAAAATAAAAATTCTACTACTAGGCAATTTTCGTTTAATTGATTAGTTTGGAAGAAAACTATTATATCTTGTTTTCCAAATATCATGAAATCGCAAACTATATTTGGTCCCTTTTGAGAAATATACTTTTAATTCTATCATTTAGGTTATGTAATTATAATAGCTTAACACAGAATAACGTCTGTAAACATTTCATTTAATTGAAGTTTCACCCCAAAAAAGTTTTTAAACATTATCAAATAATCTAAAGAAAATAAGACCACTGTAAAAAAGAAAAAATGACTGATGATCTGCTTTTTGAAATCACAAATTAGGAATAGACAAAACTCTGTAACCATGAATGCAAGGACAAATTTAAAAACAAAAATTGCTGTTAGCTCATTAATGAAATAACAGATAACACATCCACAACGTTAAAATGACCAACACCAAAAGACTTCCGGACAATGTGAGTGTCTAATTTGTTATTCTCTACTGGTGGATGCTGGGCCACACTGGTTTTGTCTAGTAGGTTTGCACAGGTGCGACACGAAGGTTGGAGAGAAGGCCAAAAAGAATCGGTGAAAAAAGTTGTGGTCATACATGTTTGTAAATAAAACGACAAGAATGAAAACTACAACATTTTAATGAAAAATGTGTTCTTAAATATAAAAGTTATCCTTTAGAATAATTTATGAGAAGTTTAACAATTCCGCACAATGTTCTAGAAGATGGTTGAAAATCGCTAAATTAAATAGTTTCCCCGCTAACACAAACCGCTAACACAAAAATTGTAACAAGCAACGATGAAAGGTGAGAATGATAATGATGAATACCTTGACTGATGAAGAATGGTTAGAAGGAAGGTTTAAATTGAAGTGTGCTTGTTTACTCGTGTTTAACTGACTAGTCTGTAGAAGATTGACAGGAAAAAAGCAAACAATTTGGGTCAGACAAAATATTATTGGCACATAGACATGACAATAGAAACAATCGCCAAAAATTACACTAAACATTTACACTATATTAAAACGTAGGCTAAAATTCACCTGATTAACTTCGAGATGAATCCTGTTGCGAGCCAGCCAGTGAAGCTGAAACAAAAACAGTTAGATAAACGATAAACATCTACATCAGGGTTCCCACAGAAATTTCAATTTCAATTTCCCTGACTTTTCCAGGTTTGAAAAAAAATTTCCCTGACCTATGACAACGTGAAAAATTGACATATTTTCCAAAA